>APFE030702466.1:71763-113242 GCA_000404065.3 Pinus taeda
GTCCAAGAGACCTTGGGATCTGAATCCCAACGGTCACCAAATGTACTATAAATGTATATCAAATTGTTAATAAAATTGTATTGCATGCTTTATCTTTCCATTTGTTTCTCGTTAACCATGTCTGTTTAACATATTGCATACAGGTTTCCTTAATTTCAGATTTCCCCAATATAAGCAGCCCCATTGTATAGGGCATAAAGCCCAAGGTCATTAATTTCAACAAAGGAGACGACTTTGCTGAGTTTTCAAAGGATATCCTGTATAGACCCAGAAAGGAAATAGTAATATATTTTCCAAGAAATTTGCAATGTATTATTTCTGTAATGCAGTAGCAGGGGCCACAGCCAAAATAATGTAGCCTGAGTGAAAATATAATTTGGAAAATGAATAAGAAGATAGCATTGGATTTCAAGAGAGGGAAAAACAATCATAAGAGATAATTTCCTAAATCTGTAGCCCTTAGGGCAATGCCTCTAGCCGAAGATATCCGGATCATCTATAAAAAAAAATTCAGATTTTGGAAACCTATTTTTCAGCCTTTAGGGCAATGCCACAAGCCGAAAAATCTTCAAAAAGACTATTGTTGAAAAATCAGATCTCAAAACCCCAGATCCATAGACACAGAAAAGCTAAGTTGCATGAAATGCCAAAACAGCTGGAAGTTTCCGAAATAGGTATGGCTGGAAGCGCAATCCCAAGAAAATTCTGAAACTTTTAATGCATATGGCAGTTGGGCTGTAAATAAATTCAGCAAGCTAATTTATGATACTAAGATGAATTTGCAGGTAAAATACATGTTCAAATGCCAAACATGTTTGATATTTTATGGCTGAAAGTGAGTATATTGCTGTTATAAAACCCTTACTTTACCCTAAAACATAAAAGAAAAAGTGAATCACACTTACATTCTTTCATAAACAAAACCACAAGATAAAGAGAGACCACATAAGAAATCGTTCATCCTTCGAAACCCTAGGAATGAGGATCCATATAGTAGTAAAGCCATTCACATAACATTATCCTCAAAATGTAACTCTAACTTGCCATCTATAGTGATTTAAGAGTAAGGAGAAGAATAATAGACAAGTAGTGATTTTTCTCCACAAATAACAATGCTTTACAATTTAGAAGTGCTTTTCTTATTTATATGAGAGATCAGGCACCCTTCTCATCCAATAAAATCCCTAAGAACATAAAATAATGCCTTTATCTCTTACAAAACCTAGAGAGAAAGAAACAACACATAAATTATCCATGATACAAGAATGGATATGAAATACCCCCAACAATGGAGTAAATGTGATCATAGGACAACACGTCCATCATCATTGCATGTTCTATCTCACTTGTGTGGCATGCGTGGCCTCAGGAAGTGAATGAATCACTAAAAAATGAAGGTTACAGGCTCCAAAGGTGCAACGTGTCATCATTCAAGTGTCATATCACCTCCAAAGGTTTAACGTCTTCTCCAAGTGGTGTAAATCATCTCTACGTGTGTGTTGCAACCTCCAAGGGCTTGACGTTCTCCAAATTATTGGAACAACCTCTAAAAGATATGGGATGTAGGTGACCTGAAAAAGGTGTGAATAAACTTCCAACATCCTCCAGAGGAATCAAAGTTCATGTTCATACCATATGCATGAAAATTACATCATCCAGGGAGAGGCTGCAAGTGCCCAAGTGTGACCATTGTGAGACATGCACACAATTCAATGCAACATAGAAAGTGAATCACGTCATATGCCAATTCCATTTGGTATATCACATTAGGTTTCATCTTCAACTTCTCATTAACTTATAGAATTCATGCCATTTTCCAAGTTTAGGTTTGGAAGGATCGTAATTAACCCCTATTAGGTGTGCCAATACCCATGAAGAATGGTATTTCCCATGAAACTCATCAAGGAGTATGTGTAATGATAGATGGAACGGCATGGGTTTTCACTTCATGAATGGTGTTAGTAGTTACATAATCATGTAAGGTTATGTAAGATATTCATCTGTATGAGCGCTTTTGTAGAGGGAGCAATTATGCATTGAGTTACCACCATTGCTCGACAGTGTCTTACTACCCCTTTCTTGTGTTTTTCATTTACTTCATTTCATAGTGTTCCCTTTTCTTGCTTATGCATTTTATTGCATGGGTGTTTGGTATCATCTTATTATGTCCTTTTTAAGTATGCATTTCATTGTACATGAATTGGGGCAATCGCCTCATAGTAAGGGGCTAGAACTTAATCCTTTGTGTTTTGACATATTATATATATCCCTTCACTTTCTTTTGCATTTTTAACTTTATATTTTTCTCTTTCCTTTAAATAAAGTTGCATGTCAACCTTTTACATTTGAGCCCCTTCTTCTCATGGGATTATGAAGCATGAACCTATACGTGACTTGTAATAACCAACATAAAAGGAGGGACAATGGAAATGAGAAAGATGGAATGTGTTATGTATGGATTGTGACATGGACATGTTACCCCTATCAAAGCCCCCTAATAGCATCTATCAACCCAAGAGTGACTATAGTTGACTAGATGACGACGACGAGGCAAGAGGCATAAATTCAAATGTTTGTGATCCATTACCCAAGTCGAATCAAGGAGTTCTTTGGAATTGAAGGACATGTTTTTTCCAGGGCTCAAAAATAATTTGCTTTCAATTTCAGTAATTGATGATAAGGGTCTCACAATTGAGTTCAAGAAAGGGAAAGAATCTATTAGTTTGGAAGGATCTATCCTAGACACAACTAAAGTGATTGATGTTACAAAAGGTAACTTTGATAGGTTACAGGGTGAGCCTCTTCGAACTCAAGTTCATAGTAGTGATAATGCATGCAAGATGTGGCACAATAGGATGGGACACTTGCATGATAGAGCATCACTTGTTTTGAGGAAGATGGTTACAGTTCTTCCAGATTTCAACATTGAGCAACAGGGAAAACCAACATTAAATGAGTGAACTAGGGATTGAACCAAAAGTGAAATGCAAAGAGAAATATGCGCAAACATGAGTGCACTATACTTTGTTAGCTTTCAAATTGCTCCGAAAATGTTTAAACCATGTTAGGGGTGTACTTCATCTCATATAGAGTGTATGGTCAATGATATCAAAACTAGACTAGTCAAGCCCAAAATGTAGAACTAGACAAAAACTGTAAACAAAATCAGACTACAATATTAGTTGACCATATATATATATATATATATATATATATAGACACACACATTCATGTGCATCCATGTAAATCCAAACCATTATACACAAATACGTGAAATACAAAGAGGCTCTAAATGGCCTCCAAAGTCCAAAGTTAAATACAGTACCAGTAATAACTATAGTTGAGACATTACACTCTACAATCTACTCATATGAAAGAATCATCTAAATTCTTATCAACTACATCCTCAACATGACTAGCAAAAACAGTGCAAGAAATTTTGAAAATCAGCCTTTGAATAAGCTCCAAACCAGTCCAAGAGATTTTGAAAGTAGACCCCTGTATCAAGTTTCAACTCCAAATCAGCTCAACAAACTTTCCAAATCGGTCCAACAAATTCATCATTCTTCGAATCAACTCGAGAAACTGAGCTCAAAATTTCGATGTTGCTCAAATGAATTGTGTCAGTGAAATGTGTTGGAAAATGCAGTATGGCAGTTATTAATTATAATTTTCCTTAATCTTAATACTTGCTTGTGAACTTTATCATTCTTTTTTTGTTTCCTTATTAAATCTTTTTCATCAAACAAATATCAAGAGAAAAAATAGTAAAGGCAATGGACACAACTATTAGGCTCGAAGCTAGGGAAAAACCCCTCCAAGAGGAAAAAAAATCTTCTCTTCTTATAGAATCTACTTCAAATGAGACAACAAAGACCCAAACCCTAGACCAAGTCCTCCTCCGAGTACGAAGACAGCCCTTCCAAGAGAATCAGGTTACCACAACTCAATCCTGCATCAACCAACTTCTAGCTGCAGCTTCAACCACAACTTCGACCCTGTAACTTCATTGTGCAACTTCATGTTGCAATTTTTGGCCTTGTAGCTACTACAAAAACCATAATCCGACTTCTTCAAGAGATCCTTCCTTGATCAAGACAACTCCTCCCAAGGTCAACGAGTTCACTATAGAATATTCCTTCTCCCAGCAACTTGATATTGCAATTCGTCGTACTGCGACTTAGATCTGCAATTTCAGCGTCCTTTCTAGCTGCAGTAACCCTATATTATCGCACGTGTGAGAGAGATAATGCCCAAAAACAGGTTTTTCTTTGACTTCTTTTGCTTCCTAGACCTTCGCTCAACCTTTCTTGTCTCTTCTAGCCTTAGATCGAACCTATCCAAGTGGGATTGAACTTGTGGATGAGTGAGTGCCAAATGAAG
This sequence comes from Pinus taeda, assembly GCA_000404065.3. Lineage (NCBI taxonomy): Eukaryota > Viridiplantae > Streptophyta > Pinopsida > Pinales > Pinaceae > Pinus > Pinus taeda. The sequence goes on from APFE030702466.1 coordinate 76,147, forward strand.
CGAATCTGCTTCTTTATATAGCCTTTCCAAGGGGTCGAATTCCCTCCTTTAGGCCGACTTGAAGCTACCAGGGCCTACTTGTACTTAGGAGGTTTCCATGACTTTCGAGACTCACAATAAATTCTTTTACAAGATATATCTTTCCTAGAAGGGTCTTATAAACATGATCTTGACTCTCTTCACTCATGACAATATATCGTATGACCTAACAAACCTTAGAAGCATGAAGAACATGTTTTTACCTAGAAGACCATCAATAATAAGCATGAAACCCATGCTTTGAAATAATGAGTTTTTCTTTTCTTCTTTTTGTTTGTTACTTAAGAAACATCTTGAAATGAGTACAACAACAATTATGAAGATCAAAACTAGTTACTTTTCCAACAAAATGTAGGGTGGGGACCTTTAAATGGCATTATTAAGGGCCTAGTGTTATGTTTAGTGTAATAACATTTTTTTTTATTTTACTGAATATATTTTTTTTTAATTGAGTTTATGTTGTCCTCATTATATGTGCATGGTTCTATACGAAATCAACTGATTTGTAAAGAAACAACCATTTCAAGTTTCGCTCCTTCAGTAGGACTATTATGGCCACGTAAGTGATCAAACCAATTGGTTTTGTCAATTTTAATCTAATTTCAATAACATTGTGCTTTGTGGAAAACTTAGCCCCATCTTCTACCTTAGGTTGTTTTGGTTTATTGAGTTTTGGAGGCCATACTGGATGCTTGTCCTCATGATATGTGATAGAAGAAACACACTTCTAATTGAGGTAGTTAACTTATGTGGCATTTGTCTTTTACAACATGCATGTTGAAGGGTACGGGGCCTTGACATTTGTTGTGGAGCTATCTTTTGAAGGAACAATAGTTATTAGGAGGAGACTTTCTTGGCCCTAAGAGAAACAAGACCATGTGGCACACTTTAGGGGATTGAGTGCTTGGCTTGACTTAGAGTTTGTTGTGGACCTGTGACAAACATGTGGCAAAGTGTTGAGGCTTAAGAACTTGTCTTGGAGAGTGTGCATCCTTGTGACAAGGAACACTTAAGATGTAGAGTCGTAGCTTCAAGAGTGCACCACTTGGGAGGTGGAGTTCAACCATAAGGCAGAAAATTCTACAAAATAGATCTAGCAAACCTCAAGTAAATGAGGTGAAATTTATGAAGTCCTTAAAAGTGAAGGTTTCTAAGATTTCTTGATATCAACGCTGTTTGATTGAGATTGATTTATTGGTAAGGGAATTGGATATTTCAAATGTTTAGTGCCCAAGAGAGGTGCTTGACTTGTGATAGGTTGTTGGGTAGGAAACCCTAATATGCATGGGAGAAGCACATGATTTGGTGAATGATCATTTGATGACTCACATTGCAAGTAGAATATCAACAAGGAGATGTATCATGCTTTGATTGCATTATATCAAAGTGAATATCTATGAAAAATGCTCTTGAGAAACAATCTCTTAGCCATCTGAATAAGTGACATAGATTCAATGATTAGTTATTTGGGGAGGATCATAGGGTTGAGGGATTAGTTGGTTGCCATAGGGGAAAAAGTGGAGGATGCGGAATTGATGCCCATTGCTTTGAATAGGTTTACTTCATCTTGGAAACCCTTTGTTAAAGGTATTGTGTGCATATGAGAAACTACCATTTTTTTAGAAGCTTTGGAACAACTTTGTGTAGGAAGAGACAAGGTCAATAACCAATTTAACAAGACAAAGTTAAGTATAAGGCATAGCCTATATCAAGAGGATGAGGAAAGGAAACAAGAAAGGACCCAAGAAGGGTAAGAAGGAGGAATCAAACTAAGGTGTGAAGGTTTTGAGTCATCAAAAGTTGTTCATATGTCACTAGAAATGACATCATGCAAGCTAGCCAATATTCATAGAAGAAGAGAGGGAAGGCCAAGTAGTAGAGATAGGTTGTAGGTTTCCATTATCTCAAATGGATGGAGTAATACAAGGTGTAGGTCATTAAACATTGCCATTGCGTCGTCACCAAAAGGAGCCATGTTGATAAAAGAAGAATATTGTTTAGGTAAAGGATAATAATTTCATTGCTAAAATTTTAAGTCTTGATATTCAACAAGAAGGGCTAGAAAATTTAGTGAAGTTATCATAAATAATGCACCTGTTTGCAAAGTTGCATGTTTGATTATTCAAAGTGGATACAATCATATATTTTGAACTCCATAATCTAAATCTGATTTTTGAAGGGATTAAGGCTAAAATTGCATGGATTAAGGTCACGTGGTAGGCTAGGGACATTATAAAATTTATCACCAACCACCACCAATCTAAAGCAATATATCAATAATACTCCAAATTGGAGTTCTAAAAGTTGTTGAAATGAAATATGTCTCAAATTTCATCATGTTGTACTACCTTGTTTAAGTCAAACTTGCATTAATCAGTATGGTGGTGGGTACAACTTGGATTGAGTGGAGACAAGCACATTCACAAAGGGAAGTATGGGGAAAAGGGTGTTGATTGATGAAGATTGGTGGAGCAAGATTAAGTTCTCACTCAAGTTCACATTACTTGCCTTTGATCTTCTCCAAGATGCAAATTCAAACAAACCTTTCTTAGGAGAGGTTTATGAAAGCATGGATACCATGGTTGAGAAAAATGTGAAAATTCTTAAACAAGAGGTTCCCACTCATCCTTTTGTTGATTTTGATTTTGTAGAGCATGTGAGATACATCATTGTTACGAGGTTGAATCACTTTAACACTATTGCACACTTTGAAACATGCTCAAAATCCAAAATTTTATGATGAAGATTTCATTGCTCAAAGCAATGAGAGAGGAAGGCATTACATAAGTACAAGGTGGTGGCCAATCGAGTAAATAAAATCTTTCAGAGGTTGTTTCCGACATCATTACAAATTGATGTAAGAGAGGAATTTGCTTGTTTTGCTACCGATTTAGAAGATTTTGAAGGCATATCATCTTTGGATGAGAGGAGGACCATGAACCCGGTTAAATGGTGGAGTTGTCATGGGGTAAATGGTGTTTATTTGCAAACCCTTGTCACTTATATTCTATCACAAGTGGCAAGCTCTTCACCACTGGAACAAAATTGGAGCACCTATAGGTTTTGATGTTAAATTGGATCATTATATTGCTTGTCATCTATCTTGAAGCTTTCGATGTCAAAAAATTGGAGGAATAAGCTTGCAAGGTCATTTTAACTGGCAAGTTCTAATTTGGAGCATTGGGGTTTGAAACCTTCTAGGGCCATTTTGAGGCATTAAACAATGTTTCTTGGGGTCAAAGCTCTCTTTCTTGAGCACAAATCCTCGTGATGTTCTTCTACACTTAGATTGCTTTCCAACGGTGCAAGAAAGACGCCAATAGAAATTTGTTTGCAAAATTTATGTGTCCCAGAGGTTGACCTTCCAATTTGGCCACAGTGGTTCTAGAGGATACTGCATTACTCATACAGAAGTGGCTTTAGAAGGGTCAAAGTTGTAACTCTAATTGAGAGTTGAAGTTGTCAAACCTAACCCTTAGTTGGATGTCAAGCTATGTTAAAGCTATGCCTGCAGAAGGTGCAGTGGTTCCATTCTATTTGTTTACATCTTGTTTTGTAGTAGAGAAAGGCAACTCGAAGTGGGAGTTAGAGAGCCTAACAAAAGGAATCAGTATTATGTAGAAGCTTATTGGGCCACATGTCTCAAGTAAATCCATAGAGAGTACCTTCTTCTTTGTACTTGTGTTATTTCCATATCAGACAAAAGAGAGCATAACAACCTCACCTTTTAGTTGAGCTTTCTTCCATAAGGATTTCTAAGAGAAAATCATTGTGCTCATTGTGGTTGGTGTGTGATTGTATTTAATGTTCTCTATTTTCTACATTTTATCTATGTAATATCCTCAATTTCCTAAGTCACTTAGGAAATATCATAATTTTGACAATTTTGATGTTGGTGGCAATTTTTGCAATTTTGACCTAGGAGAAAGGGGAAAAATCACTTCCTTAGTGGGTTGTGGGGGACACAACGAGGGAAATCTCACCCCCAAGGAAAAGCGCACTTGTGGGAAGAGGAGAGAGAAGAGGGAGTGCGTACTAGTGGAGAAAGGGGCCCATAAGGATAGAGAGAGAGAGGCATCATTTATTTTATTAGATATATTTTGAAAAACTATCTAGTGGAACATCCACATAGCTTATGGATGATATAGGTATCAGAGAAAAGTTTCTTTGGAAAATCTCATGCGAAGTTGTAGGGGATACAGGAAGCCTTTAAGAAAAAAGTCACAAAACCATAACCATGGCCAACAAGTTCATTAACAATAACCTAAAGAGAGATTCACAGGGTTGGAACCTCCTTGATATCAGCCACAATATGAACCTCCCTATGGCGACTCTAACAAACAAGATTGGAATCAAAGAAGATGGAGGTTCCAACCCAAAGGTTAGATCAAAAGGGAAATAATGGTCTCATGGAGACCCAGAAAATGAATTAAGGAAAGAAACCAAGAAAGATTAGCTAAGTAGTTGTGTGACCCATTCATAGTCCTTGTTCAGAATGGAAGCGAAGGTTGAAATAAAGTCATAGCAATGTGAGATCAATGTGGTTATAACAATTAGAAGTATATTTTAGCATCCACCGCATAGATGAGGAGCATATAATATCATTTTCTATATTGAAGTTAGAGGAGAAAACACTAACCTGGTGGGAAAGCCATACAGAGACACTTACACTGGAGGGTGATCCCCCAATAAGTAAGTGGGTGGACATCAAAAACCTCAAAGTCTCAATCATACCCTACTAAGTATGTAAAGGTCCAATGGAACTAATGGCACTAGTTCAAACAAATGAAGGGGCAAAGTGTACAAGAGTACAATAGTGAATTCAGGAAGATGGCCATCAAGTTGGGTATCTCTTCCATGAACCTCGATTTACTCGTCAAGTATCTAGGAGCTCTACACAACCATCTATTGAAGCACATGATGATGTTCAAGGGAAGAACAATGAACGAGGCTTGTGTACAGGCACAATACCTAGAAAGCATAAGTAAAAAAGAAAGGGAAGTCAAGTGGTTCGAAACAGAAGGAGCACTAGGAAGCTTCCAAGAAAATGAAGAAGTGGAAACAGAGAAGGAGAAAAAGACATTGGCCACTACAAATTAGTGCAAGGATCCTAGCAATCATTACAACCACTACAACATATCGTCATACTGAGGAGAAGTGCTTAACGTTGCATCCAAAGTTGAACCACAAGAGTTGTAACGGGGATGGGAAGAAAAAGAATCTTCTCATCACATATTTGAGCAATCAAATGGAAGGCAACTTCAATGTGGATGAGAAGATTGTCTATAGATTAGTGCAAAAGGAAGTGAATTTGAGTATCCTTCATCTCCAACAAGAGGAGATGACCAAACTCTTCTCTATCAAGATATAGATCAGGAAGACTGAGATAGATGTTGTGTTCGACTTATGTTCATAGGCTAATCTCATGGCAGTGTATCTGGTCAACAAACTTGGATTGGAGGTTCGTGATCATCCTAGACCATATCTATTGTAGTGGGTAAATAAGGATGTAGAAATAAAGGTAACAAAAAAGTGTAGAATAAAATTTGCTATCGTTGTTGATTTTCTTGATGAAGTAAAATTGGATGTGGTACCACTTGATGCATGTGTAGTCATGTTTGGAAGTCCCTACATGTATATGTTGGATGCAATCTTCATGCGTGAGAGCTAGCTAGTACCACCTCATTAAAATTAGGAAATCAGTCATCATCAACATGCACAAAGACAAGTCCAAAATTTAACTAGTAAGTGCCAACCAAGTCAAGAAGTTGATAATTCAAGTAGAACCTATATTTACTACTCTTAAAGGAACATTAGTCTGGTGAGAAGTCAATAAGGTCATTGGAGGGGTGTGATAAAGAATACAATCAACAATTGGAAGAGTTGTTACATGCATACAAGGGAGTGTTCCAGGGGCTATTGTTGAGAATTCCATTACCAAATATTGGGCTATACAAATAGTCCATTCTAGAAGCAAGCAAAGAGAAGCAGGAGTTGCAACGATTATTGGAGCAAGGTGTTATTTGACCAAGAACCTCACCTTGTGGGTAACCCATCATAATTGTGCCAAAGAAGGATGGGACTTTGGTGAATGGGCATCTGAACATTAAAAAAGATTATGCTCAAGAATGGGCATCACCTATCTAAGATTGATGATCTGTTAGATTAATTGCAACAAGCAAAATACTTCACTAAGTTGGATTTACAATTAGGGTCTCACTAATCTCGAATCAAAGAAGAAGATACCTAGAAGATCGCCTTTAAAGCTAGACAAGGTTTGTATGAGTGGGTAGTCATGCCATTTTGTCTATGTAATGCACCAGCTATGTTCATGAGACTAATGAATGATGTATTGCACCTTTATCTAGATTCATTTGTCATTGTTTATTTGGATGAAATATTGGTTTACAATGCTACTTGGGAGGAGCACATCTAATACTTCTTGTGGGTGCTAGAGAGTTCAAAGAAGCACTAACAACTATCTTACCATTTATTAGATCTATTTTGACAAACTATCTAGTGGAACAACCACAGTAGTTTATGGATCATATTGGTATTAGAGAAAAGTTTCTTTAGAGAATCTCATGGAAAGTTGCAGGGGATACAAGAAGTGGTTTAAGCCATAGAACCATAGCCATGCCCAACCAGTTCATTAACAATAACCTAAAGAGAGATTCACAAGGTTGGAAGTGTAGGTCATCAATATGAACCAGCTTATGGTGACTCTAACAAACAAGCTTCGGATCAAAAGGAAAATTTGGGGATCATGGTGACCTAGAAAATGAGTTGAGGAAAGAAATTGAGAAAGATTAGCTAATTAGTGTTGTTAGCCATTCATAGTCCTTGTTCAGGAGTCAAGATAGAAGCGATCAATTTTGTACCAGTGCACTTCCTTCAAAAGGACCAGAATTTTGAATGATCACTTAGTTTGGTTTGATCGAAGATTATAGTAAGATTAACTTTTGGACTTTGCAAGCCATCTAGAGCCTCAATGTAGTTGTATTTTGGTTCATATATATATATTGCATTTGGGATCTTTTTTCCATATTCACCCTTACAATGCTATATACATGAGAAAACTTAGTATATTTGTGTATAATGGTTTGGATTCACATGGATGTACATGAATATAATTTTTAAATCACAATTTGAATACTTCAAGAACTTTTTGGTTGATCAATATTTGTTTCCAATTTTTTACCAGTTTTAGTTTGGTTCTAATTTAGTTCTTGTTTTGGGGTCGACTGATTTGGTCATTGATTCAATTCTAATAACATTGTTGTGAGTAACATGGATACAATGATGAGATACCTAGCCAAGATGATAGAGTTGAGAGATCAAAGTAGAGGATAAGGACTTGGTGTTCATTACCTTGAATGGATTTGCTTTATCTTGAAAACCTTTTGTCCATGGTGTTTGTATTCATGAGATGCTACCTAGTTATGTGATGCTTTGGGATAACCTTGTGCAAAAAAGAATCAATTCAGAGTCTTCATCAACACAATGAAAGTAAGTAGGAGATCTAGCACTTGTTCGGAGGATAAGTAAGGGAAGCGAAAAAGTATATAAGAAGACTATGAGGGAAGAGTCAATTTGTGGTAAAAAGGATTTAAGTAAGGTGAAATGTTTTAGGCTTCACCAATTGGGACATTATACCAACCAATGTTCAAAGAAGGGGAAGGCCAAGTAGTGGACACAAGTTGCATGGAATGAGGATCCTATAGCAAGTGTTGATGAGTTATCATTCAAGTTTGATATCACCTTCTCCATTGTCTCTTGTTTGTGTCAAGTGTTCAATGGTATGTGGGCAATGAGGAATCAAGATGTGTGAATAATGAGAGGAAACTCTGTAGAAGGCTTCATAAGCAATAGGGAGGAATGAGCATGGACTTGGGTGATAATGCTATTTATCTTATGAAACGAGTGTATTGCATTTCCTTCTAAATGCCATCAAGGGATGTTATTGAGTTGAATGATGTTTTATTTTTCTTGGTTTGAAGAAAAAACTTATTTTGGTTTCTTGCAGGGCATATCTTTAGTGTAGAGTTACCTTTGAAGGACAATGTTTCGCTATAAATGATTGCAGTCTAGCAAGTCTACGGACTTTGGTTTGAGGTGTGTGAGATGGTGGCCTTGACAGGTTGCTTGCTAATCCTTTGGCATTTCTACATATAAGTTGGAATTTTGCTGAACCCTATAGTCTTGAGGGGGATATTTACAACATGTATGGCAAGATACCACATAAATAGGTTCAAAACCTATTTTGGAAACAATGGTTAACTCCAAGACTATAATTAATGGGAGTATTGAGGAGTACTGGAACATGGTGGTTGTATTCTTTTAAAAAGAGAGAGTTGACCTAGATGAGCTTTTGGCTCCAATTACTAGAGTATTATCTCAAAAAAGAGGGAGTCGACTTTGCTGAGGGTTTTTCTTAAGTTGCCTTAGGTTTTGAGTTGAATGGGTAAGATACCCACGTTTATAGTGCGTTGGAGGCCTAGAGTGGGTTGTTGTTTGCACTATAAGCTTGGTTCAGGATTAATGACTTGGCTTGTGCAACTTTTTATCTTTATGATTTTGATAGATTTGATCCACTTGTCTTGGTCTTGTATGGAGATGTGATCATATTTGGAAGATATTTTGAACAATTCATGATGTAGCGTTTGAATATTTTGGTTCGTGAAGTGGCTTAGTTATAAGGAACATGTCATAACCCCCATTTATTAATAAAAATTCTCTACATATAAAATATTCGCATACTACACTCTTGTAGGTGTAACATAACATACATTGGTTTAACAAACTTGTTAGATTTTGGGTAGCTTGGAAGGTATATTCGAGAAAGGGCGAACCACCAAAAAAGGAGTTTGTTTTTACCCAAAAGTGGGGATTTGGACCCAAGGTGTGGCTTTAGGACCAAAAGAGATAATTATTTACCTAGTTTTAAAATCCTGTTAGGTCGAACTGAAAATGGGTCAAAACGGCTGGCTAGTTCCCTGAGATATCAAATCGGCCCAACAAATCTGATTGGTTGGTTGGCTAGGGCCGATTGGGTACCAAATCAGCCAGTTTTGGTACTAAATCGAGGTGGTTTTTAGCAAACCATGGTAGGTTCCCTTCTAAATCGGCCCCCCTAAGCTTATAAAGGAACGCCTAAGCTCCTATTTGCCTCACACATTTGATTTCTAGTGTTTGTGTACATATGAAATCTTGGACAATTCTGCAACAACATTGAGTTTTGGAGTAACAACAACAAGTTTTGAGGTTCTTTGTCATCTCGGAGCTAGTTTGGAATTGGGGTGTTGATCCCAATGTAGATCTGGTAATTGAACCAAGAGTTGAAGGAAGTGAACCAACAAGACCAAGCATGGCACATGGTGACTCGTGAGGGAAGCAATAGTCTTGTAGCTCGACGAACTCATGCTTCCTGTTCTGCTAGGCCTAGTGTTGTTGCTCATGCTACTACTAGTACTGCTATTGAGGTTGGATCAGAGTTTGAGGAGTCCTCAAACTCTGAGCTAGATGATGTTTATGTAGCTCTTGGTGATGATCCCATGTGTAGTAGTGGTGATGAGTTTGATGAGTGATCATGTCAATCAATGATTTACAGTAGGCTAGTGGCCTAGTAGCTTGAATTGTAGCATTGTTTTTGGACTCAAGAGGCCATTTAGGGCCTCATTGTAGCATTGTTTTTGGACTCTAGAGGTCATTTAGAGCCTCATTCGTTATGTATTTTGTCAATGATATCATTGATATGTATTGCACTCAGTTCCATTTTGATATGTGCACCCTTACATGGTATATAGATGAGAAGACATTCCATATTTTGTCTCTAATGGTTTGGACTCATGGTTTGTAATCTTAAAAGTATTTTTATTTCATTTAACTTAATTATTTTATGTATTTTTTCCAATTTTGGTTTATTGGATCCGGTTTGATTTGGTTTGATCCGGTTTTGGTTCTAATCACAATTAGATAGGCGGTTTTTAAAACTATGATTATTGATTCTAAGGGTTGAGAAGCGAAAACCCTAAGTTCTAGTGTTTTTGTAAATGACCCTAGAGAAAAATAGACTAGGAGCCGAAGGAGAGGCTCATGAGACACATCAATGAGAAGGAATTAATTGTGTGTGAAGAGTAGAAGGATGTAGCCATAGGACAACCTTACAGGAGCCAAATATAGAGGACGAGTAGCGTTGGAAAAGGGGTCGAGTTTTGTCCATGAAGATGGTAGAGTATTTATGTTGCAGCATGACCTAGTTTCCTCTGTGCAATGAAATGGAGTTTTGGTACTGAGGTTGAATGGATCCAACTGCAGCCATGTGACAGCCCTATCCATGGTTGAGAAGAGGAGGAAGCCACAACACAAATTTTGGTATAGCTGCAACCTACAAAAGGGTTTGACCTGTGGCAGAAAGGGCCAAAAAAGGCCAACATCAAACTTGTACTGACTCGATCCGAGGTAGTTAGGAAGGGCCGAGACCTACAGGACTTAGATTTGTAGGTCGAGGCTTAGATCTCGAGGTGCTGAGGGTAGGAGGAATGGTTTTTGGTTTGGTCGAGGACTTCAGAAACTATAGGTAGAAGGCTGAGTGCATGAAGAGGGATAGATCAATTAGCCGTAGGGTGATTAAGGCCTAGTATGGCCAAACGGTGCTTGAATAGAGGAGTAAGATTCAAATCTGAAGGGTCGAGGGTCATCTAAGGTATGGTGAGGAGAAAATCTAATGTTAAAGTTGTAGCAAAGGTTAGTACTAATATTCAGAGGCCTGGTTAAGGTGAATCTCAAGAATATCTATGGATGAAAGGCTAATCTAGGAGGCCATGGGTCTGAAATGGATAAAGTTCAGTTCATGGCTTTGTCAATGGGTGGCCAAATTGCCAAGTTTGGATGTGCAGAAAAATAGGAACAGACCAAGGGTGATTTGGTGACCAAGTGAAGCAGCAAAGGTTGAGAAAGGGTTGATATGAGATGACTGTGAAAATTCCTTAAACCCGGGAATCCCTACTACAGCAACTGATGATATTTCTCCTACTTGTTAGATTTACATGAACAAGATATTTGCAGTTTCCTACGACAAACATCGAAATACATACACTGCAGCCTACACCAATTAAATAATATGCCGAAACAAGAAACTGAACAATAGAGAAAGATACAACACAAATGACACAGTTGTGTTTGGACAAACATCCCCGAAAAAACCCAACGCGGGAAAATCAATGCAGCAACTCTGAGGGTTTTTATTATTAAGCTAAATTATTTCTGAATACAACTTCTGGATGCCTTCCCGGAAATCCAGTTACAGACAATATCACTTGGCAAAAAAAATTAGTGAGATTACCTCACTCTACACTGCAAGTACCGACTGATCCGAAAGTTGAACCAACGAGTTCCCGACTACTTCTTCACTGCCCCTACGTGGGCCTTGCATCAGCCTCTAAAGCACTATGCCATCTCTGCTGGTAATCGATTTTCCCTTTGGAGTTGATTCTAGCCCTCCCGACTCAGAATATCCAGCTTCCCAGCAAATTTCGAACTTCTGCATAGGAGGCTTTGTGCTACTCTACATGAGCCCTTCTTGGCTTTGCGTCACCCTCTTTGGCCTCTGCACTTCCTTCTTTGTGTGTCTCTCTGCCTCTCTGTTAAGTATCCTTGGCTACGGAGAAGATCCTCCAGCCAAAACTCCTTCTACCCCACTTTGCATGATTACTACAAAACATTGTGTTGCCTCTAGCTTCAGCGATTCGATCTGATTGATCAACTCTGTGTGTCTTCCAAATGACCCTCAAGTCTCCTTAAATAATCTTCTCGTTGACATTCAACGGCCCAATTTAGAAGCTAATTAATGGCTAAGATCATTTATCTTTGATCCTCATCTTCTTCTAGAAGTTACACCACAGTTAGATTAATACCTATTAATTATTTTAATTTGTTAAGTTTAGACTTGGGGACCCATTAAAAATAATTAATTATTTTAATAAAATTGTCTCCGGGTGGAATTTCCCAAAACGCTTTAGGGGTTCTTTGGAATACATTTGCCAAAACCTCCCTGCAAAATTTGAGACTTAGAGCACATCCGATGCTACCAGAAATCAACACTCCCTCTTAACGAGGAATGTGCTCTAGCAATGCCTCCCACTGAAGCATCACCTTGACTTCATAACATCGTCCTCTGCATTGCTGATGTCTAACATGCTGTCCACCAACTATTGCGTTGTTGTTGCAACTATACTGCTGTTGACACTGCCACTGCCAACACTACATCCATATTGCAACTCCCTTTGAATTTTGGCATCTGCGCTGTTTCTGGCACTAGCACTGCCAACTGCCCCTACACTGCAAACTAATGTTGCTACTGTGTCAGCAACAGAAAAACACCCCAAATTACTGTACTAGTGTTCAACATAGATGCATCTCGATGCTAAAGATCTGGCTGTTGCTAGTCCCACTCTTTTCCTCTTAAGCCACTGCACTATTGTTGCTACTGCATTGTGCCTCCTTGCACTGCTGAAACTCCGCACCACGCTGCTCAGAATTGGTGTTCTAGCTACTGCATTTGTCACTCCAACACTCCTCTGCACCATCTGACACTTAGTCCATCTTGCGGCTACTGATCTGGGCTCCCATAGCAAGGAATTGATCCGAGAGGTGGGCTCCTCAAGGATCCTACCCATCTGTAGCTCTTTTGAACTACAACTCCAAATCAGCCCACCTCCCTCCTGGAGGTATCTCAGCTGTCATGGCAAACTCCTCGATCTTCGTAGGTGCAGCCTTTGGATCGTGCTTCTCATCTTTGTCCTTCTTCTTAAGAGGACACTGTGTTGCATAGTGACCCATTTCACCACACCTTAAGCATTTGATCTTTGAGAAGTCCTTCTTCCGCCTTCGCTGCTCCTGTTGCCCCTTGGTGTGAAAATTCCTTCACTCGAAAGAACCCCTACTGCAACAAATTTGAATCAACTTCACCTACTTGATTTTTAAATTACATTCATAAAGTTATTCTTTTGAATACTGAAGAAAATTACTTCTGCAACCTACACCAATTAAATATTTGATCTCATTAAACAACAAACAAAGCAAAGAACAATATACATAGGACACACTTATTTTTTGGACACAATAGTCCCTGGAAAAACCTAATGTGGGAAAACTGGTGCAACAATTCTGAGGGTTTATTATTATGCAGGAGAAATATCTAAATACAAATCTAGGATGCTCATCTAGCAATCCTTTACAGAGAAAATACTGGCGGAAAATCTAAGTGATTTTTACCTCACTTCATCCGGCAGAATTCTGGATGTGATCCAGCACAAGACTGGCTAATCACGGCTAATTTCTGCATTACCTTCTCTGCCCTCTACGTCAACTCTTCCCACTGTTCCTGTAGTTTCAGTGGTTCCGACAATTCTGGATTTTGTGTGACAGGCAGCTTTTCTACACCAGCTCTCCCAGCTACTGTGTTGCTTCCACATCAGCGCTCCCGATTGTTCCGACAATTCCCAACAGTTCCGATAGTTCCCAATACTTTTAGTTGTTCCTACAGTTTTGGATTTTGCGTGACAAGCAGCTTTTTTGCGCCAACTCTCCTGGCTTCTGCGCTGCTTCTCTACAAGCTCTCTCCGCCTCTCTGTCAGGATTCTCTAGAAAGTCCTCTCGGATTCTCACTGCCACTCTGCTACAAGATCTCCCCAATCGATTTTCCTTCTAAGAACTTCTCATCTCAGAAAATTGATTTCCTCAATCTCTCTATGTGTGTTTCCAAATGTACCCGAAGCCTCCATTGTATACTTTTCCTGTTGAGTCAACAGACGAGATCAAGTCTTTAATCAATGGCTAAGATTAGAACATGACTTGATCTGGCTTCTAGATCATTCTCACCCATATTTTGATTAATACCCATTAGTATTTTAATTTCCCTAAGTTTAGACTTAGGAACTCCATTAAAAATAATAATTATTTTAATAAAATACAATCTGAGTGGAATTTCACCAAAAGGTTTCTGGGTTCTTTAGAGCTCATGTGCCTTAGCCTCTCCACCAATTTTTAAGGCTAGAGCACTTCCAATGCTACCAAAAACTAACACTCTCTCTTAGTGAGGAAAGTGGTCTAGCAACAATGTCCACCTGCATGCTACTCTGTTTCTGAAGCACCTCCTTTTTGCATTGTTGTTGCCACCAACATTGTGCTATTGTTGCTACTGTATTGTTGCTATTGTATTGCTGCCCATGACACTGCCACTACCATTGCTGCATCTGTACTACAACTCCCTCTCAAACGCCGCATCTGTTACGCTACTAACACTGCATCTGTACTGCAACTCATTTGCTGAGAGAAGCAACTGAAAAACATCCAAAATTAGCTGAACTTATCTGTGTTCAGCATAATACAATGAATGTTGAAATCTTATTGTTGTTGACCCTTTGAATCCTCTGTGCTGTTGCTGACTCTTGCATTGTGCCAACTGAACTGCTGCCAACCTTGCTCTGCATTGATCAGTCTCTAGTCCCTAGCTACTGCAACTGTCCTCCAAACACTTCACTGCATCAGCTAACACTAAGCCCATCTCGCTACTGTTGAATCTTGGGCTCTCGTAGTAAGGAACTGATCCAAGAGGTGGACTCCTCAAGGATCCTGCCCCCATGTAGTCGTCCCGATTACAACTCAATATCACCCCATCTCCCTCCTGGAGAACTCATGGAAAACTCATCCTTATCAATCTTCTTCAAAGGACACTAAGATGCACAGTGGCCTATCTTGCCACAACTGAAACATTTCACCTTTGAAATGTCCTTCTTTCAGTTCGGCTTTTGTTGTCCCTTCGATGCTAGAGCTGCATTCTCCTCCTCCTCCGTCTTTGAGCCACTCCCACTGCTGCCACTGAGGTTGACCTTCACTAGGTCCCTCCTTAACTCCTCCTGTTGAAGGGTCGCCCACATCTCCTCCCATGATGGTAGTTTCTCTCTGCCCAATATGTTTAGGACGAAAACTTGCCATTCATCTAAGACTCCATTCAGTGCTATCCTCACCATCATGGTTGGTTGAGTGGACCCCACTGCAGCAAGTTGATCTCTAGTGCCCTGAAGACATTGAATATAGAGGTTCACCCCTTCTCCTTTTTGCATTAAAGTCCGCTGCAACTTCTGCTCCAAATACATCTTTCGTTGTTCGAAAGAGCCTTCATACAGAGAAGACAAGGCTTCCCACATCTCTTGGGCTGTATCCTTGCCCTACAAGTGTGAGACCGCATGATCTTGAACTCCATTGAGAATGAGCCTCTTTGCCTTCCCCTACTTAGCCTTGTATTTCTTCTTTTGATCGTTTTCAGCAGGAACAACTAAAACACTTTTGACATAGGCTTGGAGATCATATTCCTCCAGAACAACTATGATTCTGGTCTTCCCTATGACATAGTTGGAAGCTCCTTCCAACCCGTCCTGATCTTTGAGCCCATGCGATGCCATCTTACCCAACTGTCGAACTGACTCCTCTAGTCACTACTTAGCACTACTTCGTTGCTCGACAAGTGAGAAATTCAAACTTTTGGGCCGAAAGTTCTTTGAGGAGAAAATTCCCCTTCTACGTGTCTTTGTTTTTTTCCAGCGGATTTTTGCCCTGGCAAAAACTGCGCCCTTCAAGCACTATGCTGAGGCTTTGCGTCACTCCCTCTACCTCTGCAAACTCACGAACTGGAAATCGTACCTCTGTCGTCTCACTCAGAGAGAGATTTCCTCATATCTGCTTTCGGGCAAGGACTGCGCAATCCCTTTAAGGGGATTCGAATTATTGCCAAGGGTAGCTTTCGGCCTCACTGCTTAGCACTGGATCTACTCTTCCTGTTTCAAAATCAATTCTCTGATACCATGTGAAAATTCCTACACTCGAAGGAAACCCTACTGCAGCAAATCAAAATCTACTTCACCTACTTGATTTTTAAATTACATTCATCTAGTTATTCTTCTGAATACTGAAGCAAATTACTTCTACAACCTACACTAATTAAATATTTGATCTCATGAAACAGAAAATAGAGCAAAGAACAAGATACATAGGACACACTTATTTTTTGGACACAATAGTCCTCGGAAAAACCCAATGCGGGAAAACCGGTGCAACAGTTTTGAGGGTTGATTATTATGCAGGAGAAATATCTGAATACAAATCTAGGATGCTCATCTAGCAATCCTTTACAGAGAAAATACTTGCGGAAAATCTGAGTGAGTTTTACCTCACTTCACCCAGCCGAATTTCCGTTGATCCGGCACAAGATTGGCTAACCTCGACTAATTTCTGTGCTGGCTTTGCATCAGCCCTGTGTCACCTTCTCTACCCTTTGCGTCAACTCTTCCAGCAATTCCGAGAGTTCCCGACAGTTCCAGTTGTTCTATCAGTTTTGGATTCTGCGTGATAGGCAACTTTTTTGCGCCAGCTCTCCCGGCTACTGCACTGCCTCTGTGTCAGCACTCACGGTTGTTCTTGCAGTTTCGGTAGTTCTTGATTCTGCGTGACAGATAGCTTTTTTGCGTCAGTTCTCCTGACTTTTGCGCTACCTCTCTACAAGCTCTCTCTGCCTCTTTGTCAGTGTTCTCCAGAAAGTCCTTTTCCCAGATTCTCATTGTCCTTTTGCTGCAAGATCTCCCCAATCGATTTTCCTCCCGAGAACTTCTCACCCGAAAGAATCGATTTCCTTAATCTCTATGTGTGTTTCCAAATGAACCCCAAGCCTCCATTTTATACTTTTCCCGTTGAATCTTCAACGACCGAGATTAAGTTTCTAATCAACGGCTAAGATTAAAACATGACTTGATCCGCCTTCTAGATCATTCTCACCCATATTTTGATTAATACCCATTAATATTTTAATTTCCCTAAGTTTGGACTTAGGAACTCACTAGAAATATTAATTATTTTAATAAAATACAATCCGGGTGGAATTTCACCAAATGGTTTCAGGCTTCTTTAGAACTCACGTGCCTTAGCCTCTCCACCAATTTTCAAGGCTAGAGCACTTCTGATGCTACCAAAAACTAACACTTGGATGCAAGGGCTGCATTCTCTTCCTCCTCATTGGGCTTCGACCCACTGTTGTTGCTTTCGTCAAGCTTACACTTGACCAAGTTTCTCATCAACTCTTCTTGCTTGAGAGCTGCCCACATCTCATCTCAATTCAGCAAAGTCGCCCTGCCCATAATACTCTCGACAAAGACTTGCCACTCATCTGAGACTGAATTGTGTGCTAGTCTAACTAACTCAGACCCTTGAGGCGTAGACCCCACAACTGCTAACTCATCATGGGTCTCCTGAAGCTTCGTGAGGAATGAATCTATGCACTCCCTCTTCTACATCTGTGCAGATCTCAATTTCTGCTCTAAGTGCATCTTCTGTTGCTCGGAAGATCCTTGATATAGCATAGACAATGCATCCCACATCTCCTTAGCAGTCCCTCTGCTAGTGATGTGACAGAGTACATGATCCTTCACCCCATCAAGGATCATTCTCTTTGCCTTTGCCATTTCTGCTCTGTACTTCTTCAGCGAATTTTGATCTGCAGGAAAAACCACCACGTTGTCGACATAAATCTTGAGAGAATGGTCATCTAGAAGGAACGTCATTCTTTCCTTCCAGATGACATAGTTGGATGCCCCATCCAACCTGTCCTAATCTCCCAACCCACTAGTTGCCATCTCTACCACGAAAATGTCAAACTGCTCTTCTCTGTCTCTTACTGATACTTCTCAGACAATAAGAAAACGAACTTCTTTGTGGGAAGTCTACTGAGTAAAAAATTCCCTCACTGTGCTTCTCCTCTCTTTTGACGTCTTTCTGCCCAGTGAAACGACCTGCAAAAAAACTGCGTCCCACTAGCTCTTCCTCACATTGAGGCTCAGTGATGCTCCCTCTACCACAACAAGATTTCGACTGGAAGCCTTCCTCTTTGTCGACTCACTCAGAGAGAGACTACCTCGAAATTCAGCCCTCTGACTTGGACTGCGCAAATCCCTTTGGGGATTCGAACTGCTACCTCATACAAATATTTTGATCTCCTTTTCTGCTCAGCGCTGGGTTCTCTGACACAATTTTTCTTGCTTCACTTGCAGTGCTTTGAACCATGTGAAAATTCCTCAAACCCGGGAATTCCTACTACAACAACTGATGATATTTCTCCTACTTGTTAGATTTACATGTACAAGCTATTTGCAGTTTCCTACGACAAACATCGAAATACATACACTGTAGCCTACACCAACTAAATAATATGTCGAACAAGAAATTTAACAATAGAGAAAGATACAACACAAATGACACAATTGTTTTTGGACAAACGTTCTTGGAAAAATGCAATGCGGGAAAACCAGTGGAGAAGATCTGAGAGTTTTTATTATAAGGTTGAAGTATTTCAGAATACAACTTTTGGATGCCTTCCTGACAATCTAGTTACAGAGAATATCACTCGGCAGACGAAATTAGTGAGATTACCTCACTCTACACTACAAATCCTGGCTGATCTAGCAGTTGAACCAACGAGTCCCCGACTACTTCTGTGCTACCCCTGCATGCGCCCTGCGTTAGCCTCTAAGGCACTGCGTCACCTCTACTTGGAATTGATTTTCCCTCTGGAGCTGATTTCAGCCCTCCCGGCTCAGAATATCCAACTCCTTGGCAAATTTCAAACTTCTACATAGGAGGCTCTACCATACTCTGTGTGGGGCCTGTGTGAGCCCTTCCTGTTTCTACGTCACCATCTTTGGCCTTTGCGTTGCCTCCTTTGTGTGTCTCTCTGCCTCTCTGCTGAGTATCCTTTGCTCCGAAGAAGATTCTCTAGCCAAAACTCCCTCTGCCCCTCTCTACGTGATCACTACAAATCACTATGATGCCTCTAGCTTCAGCAATTCGATCTGACTGATCAACTCTTTGTGTGTTTTCCAAATGACCCTCAAACCTCCTTAAATAATCTTCTCGTTGACATTCAACGGCCTAGATTAAAAGCTAATCAATGGCTAAGATCATTTATGCTTGATCCTTGTCTTCTTCTAGAAGTTACACGCACATTTAGATTAATACCCATTAATTATTTTAATTTCCTAAGTTTAGACTTAAGGACCCATTAAAAATAATTAATTATATTAATAAAACTATCTCCCGGTGGAACTTTCCAAAATGCTTTCTGGGTTATTTGGAATACATGTGCTCAAGCCTCCCTGCAAAATTTGAGACTTAGAGCACATCTGATGCTACCAAAAATCAACAATAAAGATATATGTATATTTAGAAGTTTGTTCACAAATGAAGTTGTGAACAAAGTGTATTTCGAGGGCTAATATGCAGTATTATTAATGGATAAAGCCACTGTAAGTAGTTGATGATTTGAAGGCCGAGTATGTAGTGTATCTGATGGGTCAAATACCTTGTGAGCAACTAGTGGACAGAGGAGTACAAGGAGGTATTTCTCTATTGTCAAAGGAGGAAAATGACTTGCCAAGTGCCAAGGAAAATGTGGACTAAAAGGGCTGAAGGAGAAGTGTTTCTCCAACAAGTAATGTTCTCTTCTTTTCTTCTTATTGGGCAGATTGTAGATATGAAGGACCATATCACAAGCTCTAATTTGTATACTATGTATACTAGTTGTACTAGTGATCGAGGGCCATGATCCTTGGTATGAGAGCCCGTGATTGTTTATTGATGGATTAATAAAATAACTGAGCTTTGGGCTCAAATCTCTACGTACTAAATTGATTTCATTCTTGATATTTCCATTGTGCAAAGTGCTAGAAGGTTGAGGGATCCTAGTGTGTTTATGTGCGTGATTAGCCTTGGACCAGATCTAGGGCCTAAGGAAAATTCAACATGGTACTAGAGCTACTTTGAAGGCATGTGGATCAGAGTGTGCGTGGGAAGCAAAATGAGCCAGTGGAGGTTGTGTAGACTCAAAGGAGTTTGCAAGGGATTGTCAATTGCCCTATGGAAGTTTGAATCTTCAGGTTCTAATGAGATAGAGGAGTCTTTTTCCCATGCAAGGACAATCACGGACCATGAGAGCACATTCATGGTGGTGCAAGGAAAGTCTTAGATCTTGCGAGGACAGACATGGATCACTTTGGAAAAGTCATGTTGCATGTGAGGACATTCATGCACCATGCAAGGCAAAGCTAGGCCTAGTACAAAGAAGTCGTGGCACATACAAGGACGAATATGGCTACACAATGAAAGTCGTGACTCATGTGAGGACTGTCATGGGTATGCAAGGAAAGTCATGGAGCTGGAAGCATGAAGGAAATATCTTCCTCACTAAGAGAAAGTGTTAGATTTTGAGTAGCTCAGAAGGTCTTTCCAAGAGAGGATAACCCACCAAAAAGGATTTTGTTGGGCAATTTACCCAAAAGTGGGGGTTTTGGACCAAAACATAAATACTTATTTATTCTAAGGGTTGAGAAGTGGCTTCCTAAATGACCATAGAGAAAAGTATGTGAGGAGCCTAAACAAAGGCTCATGAGACACCTCAATGAGAAGGACTTCATTGTGTGTGAAGGCTAGAAGGATGTAGTCCTAGGACAACCCTAAAGGAAATAGATATAGAGGACGAGTAGGGTTGGAAAATGGGCTAAGTTTTGTCCATGAAGATGGCTGAGTATTTTTGTTGCAATGTGGCCTAGTTTCCTTTGTGCAGTGACCGCAAGAGGAGTTTTGGTGTTGAGGTTGAATGGATCTAACCACAGCCATGTGACGACCCTATCCATGGTTGAGAAGTGGAGGAGGCCGCAACATAAATTATGGCGTAGCCATAGCCTACAAAAGGGTCTGACCTGTAACAGAAAGGGCCAAAAAGGTCCAACATTAGACATTTACAGACCTGATCCAAGGTAGTCAAGAAGGGCCAAGACTTACAAGACTTAGAACTGTAGGTTGAGGCTCAGATCTGGAGATGCCAAGGTTAGGAGGAATGGTCTATGGTTAGTCTGAGGGCTTAAGAAACTACAAGTATAAGCCTGACTGCAGGGAAGAGGCGCAAATCATGTAACTGTAGGGTGATTAAGGCCTAGTATGGCCAAATGCTGCCAGAACAGAGGAGGTAAGATTCATATCTAAAGCGTTAAGGATCATCTAAGGTAAGCCGAGGGGCAAATCTAATGCTAAATTTGTAGCAGAGGCTTGTACTGATATTCAGAGACCTAGTTAAGGTGAATCTCAGGCATATCTATGGCCCAAAGATTGATCTAGGAAGCCATGGATCTGAGATAGATAAAGGTGAGTTTGTGGCTAGAAGTTTGGATGTGCAGAACGCTACGAACAAACTGAGGGTAATTTGGTGACCAAGTGAAGAAGAAAAGGTCAAGATGGGGCTAATCTAAGATAAGAGATATTTTTATATTCAAAAGTTTTTTCACAAACAAAGTTGTGAATAGAATGTATTTCAAGGGCTAATATGTAGTATGGTTAATGGATAAAGCCACGGTAAGTAGTTGACGTTCTGAAGGTTGATTATGCAATGTATTTGATGGATCAAATGCCTTGTGAGCAGTTGGTGGAAAGAGGAGTATAAGGAGGTATTTCTCTTTGGTTGAAGGAGGCAAAGGACCTACCAGGTGTCAAGGAAAATGTCCACTGAAAGTGTTAAAGGAGAAGGGCTTCTCCAACAAGCTATGTTTTATCCTTGCCTTCGTATTGGGCAGATTGTAGATTTGAAGCAGCAAATCATGTTATCACTTAGAAATGTCCTCTTGGATGTAGGAGAGAAGTTTCCAAGGCTAGCCCCTTCAATCCACAGAGGGCTCTTTCTGTGATAGTCTAATTACTGAAAACAACAACTGACTGTACTTTATACAGTGGCTAGATCTTTAGATATGTTGTGTAATGTAGGGTTTGGTTAGGCCTGGAAATAGTTCATTTGGTGATGGAGTCAAGCAAATAGGGTTTAGATTAATTTACCAAGATAACTGGTTGTCTGATCAGGATTGATAAAGCAAGGTGGATAGAAGCAATGTGGAAAAAGTTGAAGTCGGGATTAAATCGGCAAGGGTCCAAAAGTTGAAAAAGTCGTTAAAATCGGGAGTTTTTCGAAAAAGTCGGCAAAAAGTCGGCAAAATTAAACGGCCAGCCAAAAAAATAAAAAAATCAGGATTTAATCGGCCAGCCAAAAAAATAAAAAAATCGGGATTTAATCGGGATTTATTCCCGACTTTTTCCACACTGGATCATAGAAGATCCTAGGCTTTTGTCATTGCTATAGATGGAGGGAGAAAGTAGGAGAACAACCCACTACAATAGGGCATACACAGTGAATCCTAGAGTAGCTTTAGAAGATCAAAATGAGAATATTTGAAAATCTCAACTCAGACTTCAAACCAGAGATGAATTCTGAATTAATTATTCTTATTCAAATACTCTAAAGGCATATATTTGCATGAGATTATAAAATAAGAAAGAATAAAACATACAAAGAATACATACTAAGACTTACTATTGCAGGAATCTTTATATCAATGGTCAGAATCTACTGATCTTGGAAAACTGAAATGAATAAGCCTTCAAAGCACATAGACAATGACTATTCCTTTTCCAAAAACCAACCCCTTTTCCATATTTCTCATGTAATATATAGGAAAAATACAATAGAGATAAACTCCTTAAAGTATGGTAGCAATAATTACAAAATATGTACATAATTTGAGAGTTTAATTAACAAAATCATAATAACCCTATCATCTTAGCTACTCAGATCTCTAATCTAGCACATATCATTGGTCAAAATATAGTATAAGACTGTTGTGCATATCTCTTGCTAGTATCCTGGAACAATAGCAAAGTCACAGTTGCAAAATAGGATCTGGAACTTTTTACTTGTTTACAGGCTTGATATCTTGAGCCAAAACTCGTATTCCTTCCTTGTAGCCAACTAATGGATGAACTTGGAAATAATGCCGAAACTGTGTAACTTTATGCTTCTTTCTAGGCTTTCCTTTCTCATATTGACTCGTACTCCCTTATCCACAAAAATATTTGATATATGACCGCAATGTATCAAAAATAATTTATTGCTTAAAGAATAAACTGAGTAGGTCAAACTGATGAGGGACCATTAGGGTTTGTGTAATACTCTGCCCATGAAGTAAACTGATCATTCTTCTATGTCTTCTGCAGCCTGAGCAAGGATGTCTAGCTTGTTTTGACTCCTTGTCACCCTTCTAGCAGGTTTTGTGTACCTTTTTCAGCTTCTAGGGTTTTTTCTTTCTTTTCAACATGCTATGTTTTCCTCTGTCTCTTTCTGCTCTTTGAAGTTTGCATTGTCTTCTCTTCTGCATCAATAATAATTGTTTCTTTCAGCTTAGGGTTCATTCTAGCTTTGAAATTTAGTCTCAGTTTATTAGTAGGGCGAGTGTGAGGTTTTTTGCCATAAACCCTAAGCTCAGGTCTCAGCTTCTTCATCCTCTGTTTCTATTTTCTGCTTGCCCTTTTTGTTTTGTGATGCTCCTTGTTTTTTTTCTTCCTCTTTTAGTACAATTCACTGTTGGCTTCTAGTCCTCCTTTCATAAAATTTAATCTCCGGTGCTTTCGTAGGGGCTTCATCATGTGTTTCAACATGAAGGTGACTAGATTCTCCCTGTTTTTCCTGAGCTACAGTTTGGGCAAAAACTCTGGTGTGGCCTCTCCTTGATCTTCTAGGTACAGGTGGTCTTGGGTTTCTTTGTCTCATTTGCCTCAACTGCTCCACCTGCTTGTTTAACTTGTGAGTGTATAATATTTTAATTAGGTCATTATGACAAATATCATGGGCTTGTAGCTCAGGTCTTGTTCTTTCTTTAGTGCACATCTTTAGCATACTTTGACGGAGGAAATATGGTAAATTCATCTTGCTAAAACCTACCAATTGACAAAGAAACCTCATATGATACAAGTAGGATTTCGAATACCTGCGTTCATAGGTGAAGAAGAGTTGAACAGTTCTAAGGACAATAGACCATTCAGGCTTTAGCATACTTTGGAGGACCCCTGCATTCCAATCTTGATTCTAACAGTCCTCCTTCAGGAAAAAATTCAAATCTACATTCTGCAACCTTTTTTTTTGAACCACCTTTCACCCTCAGTTGGAAAACCTGTTGCTTCAACGATGGATTCCAATGTAACAGGGAATTGTAGGGTCCTGATTCTTGTGGCATTGCCATCGAAGGAAAAGATGAAATCATGGTACCAACTGATATTATTCCCATTGAAATGCTAGAACACTGGCTCCCATCTTGCATTTTTGAAAAGGTTCAACATTTTAGGGTAGACTTTGAAATACATGCCATTAGGTTCAAATCTCTTTACATGACTAGATCAACCCATCTTGCAAAGATTCTGATGCTACAGACAGTTTTACTAGCTTTGAAACACTCTGGTCGAAGGTTATACGACCCTCAGAAAGCTTCCTGCGCACTAAACTATAAATTTGGGTCTGCTGAAAAACTCTGTTTTGGGGAAAACAGGGCAGATTAGGGTTTGTTTTTCAACGGCCCTATTGGGCATGAAAACACTGCTAGCTGTCAAATCATGGATAAAGAGGGCTAATATTTTATGAACAAACATTTGGGAACTCAAAAGAATGGTTTTAGTGGCTCGAAAACCAAGTTTTAAATTTTTTCGGTGCACTATGAAAATATTTTGTAGTGCTAGTTGTAGGTTTGCAATAAGTTAAAATGCGCTGCGAAAAACTTAGGATAAGCTTAGGGTTAGATAAAAAAATTTGATGAGATATGTTCTTAGGCTTGGATAGCAAGCTTTACAAAAATATATACCCCCTTTCCATAAGCATGACTCTGTAAAAACAAATGAACTGATAACATTGCCTTGAATTGAAGGTGCAAACCTAATGCTAACAGATCAGAAGCCCTAATTTGTATACTATGTATACTAGTTGTACTAGTGATCGAGATAAATAATCCTTGGTACGGGAGCCCCATGATTCTTTTATTGATGGATTAATAAAATAATCGAGATTTAAGCTCAAATCTCTGTATATTAAATTGATTTCACTGCTGAAACTTCTTTTCTGCAAAGTGCTAGAAGGTTGAGGGTTCCTAGTGTGTTTATGTGTATGCTTAGCCTCAGACCAGATCTAGGGCATAAGGAAAATTCAACACAACCATGTCCTTTGCAACTTGTTATTCATACTTCAGACTGCTGAGACTTGAGCTTCTTGTACATACCCTATTTTTAAAATTAGTGCATACTAGCGCTAATACCCTTTGCAACCATGTCCTTTGCAACTTGTTATTCATACTTCACGACTCTTGAGACTTGAGCTTCTTGTACATACTCTATTTTTGCAATTAGCACATACTAGATTTCCATCATAATTGATTGCCATCCTATATTTTCCCTATTGATAGATTGCTTCACCTTTCTAAGCCAAGGTCTTATGAACATTACAAATATGAGGCCACTAATAAAATCTAGTGGTATCTCTAGAAAAGTCTAGAAAAAAAATATATGCTTTTCCACCTCTATGGTTTGTAACTTTGTTGCAAGAAAAGTCGATTGGCTCAAAATGACTTTGATTCACTTTCTAATGTGGATCTCAAACCATCACATCATATGTCACCCCATTGACACTGATTCATCTAATAAAACTACAATCCTCCTATTTATGATCACATCTTCTATAGTGGTATTGATAACTTCTATATTCATTCTAAAGAGAGTGGTGAAGAATATAGAGAACATCCGGATTCTCTACAAAGAGCAAAATCTAATGTATAATAACCTGTATATTACTTGTTTATAGCTTCTATCCATATATGGCCTCATATAACTCTAACGAAGGCCCTACAAATTGATTGGTTTTCCAAGTAAGAGCTTATTTCTTGAATTGACTCCATCTTTTGATGATTTAGTGACGTTGAATCTGCAAAATCTTACAAGTTTAAATGAAAAGAATTTTCTCATATAGGCCTACATGGTTCTCATAGCCATTATTTTAAAGTGACAAGCTCCCCACCAGGAACGCACAAGTAAACTGTAATAATTACAACTTAAATCCTTCCTTTAATACTGCATTTAACTCTTTATAGTAAAATGCTCCAATATTACATCAAACTCTAGTGTAATCAAGTGGTTCCTTTTCCACTGATCAGTTAAGTAGTCCCAACTTGATTTTTAACAGCTCCTATAAACTTTCCACTAAACTAACTCTTCAATGAGTTGTTTTAAAGTGGAAATTGTATGTTTTGTTTGCACTTTGTTAGAATGGTCTAAAATACTCTGCAGATTTTTTTCACACTTACTTTTGCATCGCCATATATGAACCATTATAGCAATCGTTGTTTCCAAACCTACATAACTTAAAGAAGAAATGTATGTGCCCAACATGTGTATATATTTATGGTATAAGAGAACTGTAACATCATCTGAAATTACTCGATCTGAGACTTCCCTGTTCTTACATTCCTACATGTGGTCTTAAGCATATTTGGAATTACATGTAATGTCCACTTTCAAACTGAAATGTTCAACTTGATCTAATTTCTTCTGAATTACAAATCTTGTTTTATGCATTACTATTATTTCTAAATCGTCTCTATCTGGATGATTGTCATATGTTACTACACAGATTTTTTGGACATAGAACAACTTTGTTACATTTACTTTGAATTAAGATTTTACATGGTTAAAGCATGAAGGGTACAACATAAATATTTTCCTTCACAACGGAAATTGAAAAGGAAACCAATGGAATTGATACTTCCAAAATTGGTGTTACGCACTCAACCTATGATCTCGTATATGTATAGAAGGTAAAATATCCACCTTGGAATTGACAACCTCTGGGATAAAGATTCATGAATCATCTCACTATTCAAAGTCCGTAGAGGGTCGATTGAATCACTCATGTACCCACTCTAATGCCTCTTTCATACAATTGGTAACTACTAAGAAGCATTCCAGGATGTGAAAGTAGTTAGCGGCTGAGAAAAAAGATGTTTTATTTTCTTGTTTATAATTGGTTCTGTTTTGCTTGCTAACCTATTTAGAAGTAAATGAATTTATCTTTAGGCCATGACTAAAGATTTCACCAAATGTTATATTTTAAATGACTTGTTTGCAAGTAAATAACATTAAAAACTATAAATAAGTTCAAGCTTAGGAATCATCTTAAGCAACCGCAAATATCTTTCAAGCTTAGGAAACTTACTTTCACCATGTTGTTCATGTGGTTTCTGTATGCTGCCATGTTTTCAACACCACATATTAATCTTTTACTATATTGAATTTATTGCAAAGAGCACTTCTTATGCAACCAAAAGTACTAGCATTGGGTATTTCATATCATTTGCAATTTGAAACTATGGGATATAGCCAAACACATCTCAAGATCTGCAACTGGAGCTCGAAAACTGGATCCAACACTGGTAAGAACATGTAGTGAGCTACTTGAAGAGTGACTCCCCACCTGGGCAAGCTCAAAAAATGTTGGAAAAAGCCATACATGTCCGTTGTTGTTTTAATAGAAATGAATCACTAGAACTTTTGATGTGTACAATTTACAAATCTCAATGATGTCTTAATGAGTTGGGGTTGAGCATGTGAGAAACCACCAAGTCAAGGAACAATGATTACTCTCCTGTCAGATTACTGGTGAGCCACCAATGAGAAAAATGGGACCAAGGTGCACAAAGCATTGAAACCAAGCCCCTAGAATAAAGGTGTTTATTTATTTAGGGGAATGTTCATTGGAAATAGAGAAATAGGGAACCCCTAGAGACTAGCATGTGGTGCAACATATCATGTAAAAATGTGGCTAATTGAGACTAGGAAAAGAATGGATGTACAAGTCAATGAGGATGGGACTAAAAAATTCCCTTTTTGGTAGCATAATGACAATAATGATCTAGATAAAATTGTCTTAACTCTGAGAGGAATGATCAAAATTAAGCAAGGAGCTTACTGTTGAAATATGTAACTAGGTTCGGTCTTCATAATGTCTTATGTTATCTTGATTTTATGTATTTGATGTAAAAGAGAAAAGAGAAGTTATTATTGTTATTTTATTGCACTGAGACTAGGAAAACAATGGATGTACAAGCCAATGAGGATGGGACTAAATAGTTCCCTTTTTGGTAGAATAAAGACAATAATGATCTAGACAAAATTGTCTTAACTCCAAGAGGAATGATCAAAATTAAGCAAGGAGCTTATTGTTGAAATATGTAACTAGGTTCGGTCTTCATAATGTCTTATGTAATCTTGATTTTAGGTATTTGATGTAAAAGAGAAAAGAGAAATTATTATTGTTATTTTCTTGCATGGGTTTCAGGCAGTCAATTTGTTTTTAGGTCAAAGCACCCATTGTGTGCTTCTAGGGTTTGTCGTAGAATCAAAGAGTCAAAAGAGTCATTGTCACGTGTAATAGACCCTATTGGGCATCTTGTATCAAGTCAAAAGAATTTATTTGAGTCAAGATTGTGTCAAAAGGCCCCCCACGACCAAGTCAGCCTGCAAGAGAACAAGTCTACCTCATGAAGGGTAATTCGTGTTGAAAATGGCAACAAGAAATGCTAAAAATAGCACTGTTATAAATAGCAGTTTAGGTACCAGTGTTGGACATAGCAAACAAGAAATGAAAAACGGAAGTGTTAAAAATAGCATTGCTATAAATAGTATTTCAGGATAGATTCCAATTTCAGTTAGTCCCTGAACTAAAATTGAGAAGTAAAATTCGAATTTGATCTTAGTAGTTGTTTGTAAAATAATTAATTAATTCATCTTGAGTTAATTAGTTGTAGGAAATCAGACATGAAGTCTATGTGAAGACATGCAATAGTTTCTCCATTGATTGAGGAATTTATCCATCAGTTAAAGAGATAAGGATGAGTTGTAATTTGAGTTGTACTTAGTTGGCTCAGTTAACTAAGTCAATTCTAGTTAGATTAGTTCCAACAGTTTGTGGAATTAATTGTGAGTTCAGTTAGTTAATGCTTGCATGCATGTAATTGCTGCACTTCAGATAACTGAATATTCTCTCATAAATAACTCATGCATGTCAGTGCTATCAGAGACCCAGTTGAGATCAAAGGAGGGGCAATGTACTATCAGTTGGAAGAATTTTTCCTATAAGGGAAACTCATCCATGCAGAAGGATTTATCTCCTTCAGGTTTGTGTAGTTAATTCTGAGCCAAGTGGGCAGTGTGAGGTTGGAATTCAGATGTGTGGAAGCACTGGACCCCAAGAAAAACTGCGCAAGGAAATAGGAGGCTTGGAGGGCAGAGGAGAAGGTTTGTGAGAGGCCTTTGACTGTCTATGAGTAGCAGGAGGGATTATACTGAGAGCTTATTGGCTTCCAAGCTAAGGCTTTGTGTAATTCTATGACTATTTTCCACTTGTATGATAATACAGAGATTGGGGTTTTAGGGTGAGGCTTTCCCTGAGTTATTTCTTATGTGTTATGTGTGATTGATTTCTCATTCTCAGTTATATGTGTTCTCATTGATCTTGCTCATATTCGATTAAGCTTATTCAAAGTTTGTTGTAGAAGTAGATCTTGTATTTTGCTTTAGTATATTGCATAATCTGTTGATCTACAGTGGGAAATTTCTACATGGTATCAGAGGCAAGTTTATCGGAGCTAAGTTTATCGGAGCAGTGAACAGTATATGGAGAAGAGAATTTAAAGTAAAAAAAAAAATGGGTCGCGAGTTTTTAGAGAAGATCTGGATTCCTTGCGGAAAAATACCCAAATTAAAAAAAAAAATAAAATCGGCTGAATCGGAGTTCGGATGAGGGAGATATCGTTGATTTAAAATCAGCTCTTTTTCTAGAAAATTTCGTGACGGCAGGAAAGATGAAACAGATTGGTGTTCTAGCCAAGAACCTGTATGCACTTGAAGTACAAGATGCATGCAAAACCTTGAGGAGCAAGGCAAACATTAGATACTTGGTGGTTGAGAGGGAGAGTACATTACCTCTCAACATGCAGCGCCAGAAGAAGTCTCAGACAATTGTAGAGGAGCCAGAATTGGTGAAGCAGTTTGAGGAGGTTGTGGAGTAGCCACAACTGGAGAAGCTGAGAGGAGATCGAGTGGAGGCACCCACTCACGCAGAGACCTCCAATAGGGGGAAATTTCAAGCCAAGTGGGTAGAGGGATCACATGCATCCATACCTCCAGGTCAGAGGTGGCGCGATGTGGAGTGGTAGTCCCAAGAAGGCTGGAATAGGGGTAGGATCATTGAGGTACCCAATCTCTTTGATTAGGCCTTGCTACGGGAGCCTCGATGAGGAGTAGCAAGACTGGCTGAGTGGGTAGAGGCAGATGTGGATGGAGCGACAGAGAGAGCTACAGTGCAGGAATCCCAAGACAGTGCAGAGCTAACAGGCTGCAACAATGCGAGAGGCACATCAGTGTTGCACTAGTGTAGGATGGCACAGAGAGGTGTGCAATGGTGTGAGATGCATGGAGTGTTGCAGCAGCTCAAAGGTCACAGAGGGAGCACTTGTCAGCAGCAGAGGGAGTTTCAACATTAGAGGGTGTTTCTAGCCCAACAGGGAGGTCAGTTGGGAGATTTTTTTGTTTCTAGAGTTGCTGGAGCAACAACACTTAGGAGAAGTGTTGCATGCAGAACATTCCTAAGGTTCAGGATCAGGTTCGAGTTGAATGCCTTTCTTGTTGAGAGGGAGTGTTGAAAATGGCAACAAAAAATGCTAAAAATAGCACTGCTATAAATAGCAGTTCAGGTACCAGTGTTGGACATAACAACAAATAATGAAAAATTGAAGTGCTAAAAAATTAAAAATAACATTGCTATAAATAGTATTTCAGGATAGATTCCAATTTTAGTTAGTCCTTGAACTAAAATTGAGAAGTAAAATTCGAATTTGATCTTTAGTAGTTGTTTGTAAAATAATTATTTAATTCATCTTGAGTTAATTAGTTGTAGGAAATCAAACATGAATTCTATGTGAAGACATGCAACAGTTTCTCCATTGATTTGAGGAATTTATCTATCAGTTAAAGAGATAAGGATGAGTTGTAATTTGAGTTGTAATTAGTTGGCTCAGTTAACTTTGTCAAGTCCAGTTAGATTAGTTCCAACAGTTTGTCTACACTATCTACTACCTGAACTAGTTGAGCTAGGTGGTCAGTAGGAGCTCCTCCTTAGATTCTCTTTTTTGACCTAACTGGGTGAATTTGCCAGTGGGAGTTTAAGTACTTATCGCTTCACTTGTTTGCGTGGTTGGTTAATACTTGCTTATTGTTTTGTTTTTAATTTCTTTTGTAAATAAATTTATTTATTTGAACTAAGCTGAGCCTAGGCCAAGGCCAGCCCCATTTTTGGATGGAAGAACAATCTGCCCACCAATGGGATGCTATTCCCAGAATTGTGCAAATCTCGGTCGAGCTTGGACACCCCTTTGGATAGTTTAATTTTCCAAAGGTGGCTTCCATCCTAAACCCCTCTCCTGAGTTTTGAAGCTGACCTGGTGGGGACTAAACCCCACAAAAACCAATTGATCTACACCTCATCGATAGAAGACTTGGGTTAGCAAGGGGAAAACTAGTATGAATTGGGGACTAAACCCCACACAAACCAATTGATCTACACCCTTTGGATAGAAGACTTGGGTTAGCAAGGGGAAAACTAGTATGAATTGGGGACTAAACCCCACACAAACCAATTGATCTACACCTCATGGATAGATGGATAGAAGAATTGGGTTAGCAAGGAGAAAACTAGTATGAATTGGAATGGAAGGATCAAGCGTTGGAAAGAGTATTATATTGTAACTATCATCCCCGTGGTCAAGTTTCAGTAATACCAATATTTTTCCATCAATCTTGTACTCATCTATTAGTGGTCACCTTCATTCATTGGCTGACCAACCACAGTCACTGAAGAATGAGTAGAGGTATGAATGGAGGGACAGCTAAGACAATCAAGTATTCAAGGGCGGGACCTTTTTGTGCTACATTCAAAATGGCAGGTGCACTGAGCCATTGGAGAGAATACCAAGAACTATACTTTTATGTAGAGCAACTTCTAGAGGTTTTTGCCATTTTTGTCCGAATCTGCATATATAAAATGGTTTAAATATGTGTTTTTATTTGTAGTGTATAAATGGATTTAGTATCCTGAAATACCCTGAACACATTATTTTCGCAATCTATTTTCATGGATTGCACAGCTGAAATTTAACAGCATAAATTTAAGTGAATTTGACAGCAAAGTATACCTGAAAAAGAGCAAAAACGTCAAACAGTTAGACTACTGCCTTTTGTGCCCTACCCTTCCTAAACTCTTATTTATCCCCATCTATGTCGAGGACATGACAAGGCGCTGTTGTGCATCATCAGAATCGAACGGGGATTCTTTATATCTATTTGAACGAGAAAGCACTGATGTGCACCATCAGAATCGAACAGGGAGTCTTTATATCTACCTGACCACCTACGCATTTAATAAATAACAATTTTCTTTAGTGTATAAATGAATTTAGTGTCCTGGAATTCATAAATGGATTTAGTGTCCTGAAATTCCATCGTGAATCTGGTTAGCGTAATATTCAGATCTCAAAGCAACACCCCTCATGCCTACACAACCCATCATGCAAAAAGTACACCGTACACACGCTTACTTTCTTAGCTGCACTTCATTCCTCTAGGGGCTTGTTCTCAAAATGAAAAGGATCGGTGACAAACTATTTTGGTTCTTCAACCAGATCAGCATAATCAATATTTTGGGTTAAACTTGTAAAGTGAATCCGGCATTCAATCAAATGTGATGGCTGCTTAAACTGCTGAAGCCCTTACCTCTGTTCCCTCCGCTCCAGCTTTTTTTGGCTCCATGGAAATATGGTAGTGTGCTTAAAGCAAGGACCTGAGCAACTATCGAGAGCCGTACCTTTTCTTAAGCTCTTTTTGACCCTTAGATCTCTGGCTACTAGCATTTGTTGTTATTAGGTAAGGTAAGCTTTTTGTAGTCTCTGTATTCCATTAATTTCTACCAATAACAATCACCTTGACTATTTAATAGTCTGTACTTATTTGGTCAATTTAGATACTAAGTGCTTTCTCACTTATCGACCCTTGTCTAGGAGGTGTGAATCCTTTCCAACCTGTAGCTAATCCTAAGCTCATAAGATTAGGTTACAAAGGCACTTCGTTTGTCATCTTCTCCCCAGTCGATCTATAAAGCTTGGTAAGACCTATTCTTCTAAGTTAGGTAATCTTTTACTAGCAGAACCTTAGCTAATAAGTGCCTAGTTTACAGTTATTGGGTTGCTTTCATTCCCGGCCAGAGTATTGGGGTAAGACCGGGGTATGCCAACAGTAATCCAAAACTACAAGCAGTCTCACCTATGATCGTAAACCGGACCCATACAATCAGTCTTCTCCCTGGTTTAAGAAGACTAAATGCTTCTATTATAATTATAACAAGAAATTCAGAAAGTGTTCTCTAAATCTGGAACATAAACATTCATAGGCTCCTATTTAATTGCTTTTCATATTTCTGTCTATGTTTAAGCATTTTTGCTTGTTTAGGATTATGTTTAATATCTCACTTTATTGTGCTTAATGGTTAGTTTTTGTCTTTGTTGCAGGCTACAGCAATAGGTTAGAAGATAAATGTGCATCAAAAGATGACATTTCCAGTGGAGTTGTGATACTAGCATAGCACTGATATTGGCTGTAGCTATTTTGAAATTGATAAAGTGTGTAACAAACTCTATTTGGTTGCACTTCAAACATTTATTTAAATTTTGTTTTCACCAGGGAGCTCCATAAAATTTTCAAACAGGATATATGGGTTAGATCAATTGCAAGGCTCAGTCACTTAGTTTTTAGGCTTTTTTTACTTGAAGTTGACATTAATTTACAGAAAAGTGGAGACCTCCATCACCATTTCTGGAAAATAGATGGAAAAAGGGTGCAGAGCAAGTGCTTAAAGAGTAAAATATGAACTCTAATGCACAGATTGTAACAGGTTGCACAATTCACTACGGCATAAATGTACACTTTTGGGATCAAATTCTTTCTAATAAAATGACCTTGTTTATAAATCTTATTGGTTGTGTCAATATGCTCTCTATATTGTGTATTGGAAGAGGATATTTACATCGATAATCTTTGTTTTATTTAAAATTAGAATACATGCCACAGGTACCACTTTTATCATTCTTATGTGATAAGAATCTTGAAATATTCAAGAAGAATATTCCAATTATAGTTATATTTTATTCACAAATTTGCTTAAAATAGGTTAAGGAGTGATCGGATAACATATAATTTTTTACCTAAACTTGGTCAACCTTAGTTGACCTTATCTTTACAAAATCAAAATCACCTAATATCCCTCTGTGAAATAGAATATATTTCTTAAAAGCAAATGTATTTCTAAAAAGAGCAAGGACAAAGTTAAGGATAAATTTAAAGGGCAAATATTTGTTTTACATAATGAGCTCCCTAGATTTACATTAATAGATGGAGAATGGAAAATCTAAGGATAAATTTAATTACATGGGTAAAATATTTGTTCTACATAATGAGCTCCCTAGATTTACATTAATAGATGTAGAATGGAAAATCCAAGGTTTGAATTGGTGGAAATTTGTCTTTCCTTTTTAGTTCATTTTCAAATCCAATAAATGCACTAGTTATCCTACTTAAAAACGTTACAATAATTGCTCTCTTTAAATTCCTATGGAATACACAAAATAGGATGGATCCTTTACTTTTTGGTTTGGAGTAAAACGATGGCTTTGCATTTGTAGTGTTGTACTCTCAAATGTGATCATGTTCAACCTCTTCATAGACTTAGTCTAGGAGTCCAAGGTAAAGAAAGAAATAGGGACAAAGAAAGCCAATGAGTGATTGTGATCATGTTCAACCTCTTCATAGACTTAGTCTAGGAGTCCAAGGTAAAGAAAGAAATAGGGACAAAGAAGGCCAATGAGTGATTTTTCATATACATTTTGGTTCTCATAAAGCATGGGTTGGTTTCTTGAGTTATTCCAATTGTTCCTCATAAAAAAATATTCATGTGTTTGGGATCAATTTGTATGGCCACATTAGTCATTACATTTGGTTGAAAATAGAATTTTTTCATGACATTTTTAACTTCCTATCCAAGACTAGAAGGATTTATGTCTTTTTCATATGTTCTTGTCTCTTGGATTTCTGTCTTTTTGGTATGTTCTTGTCTCTTCTAAATGCCTGGTGTTTAGACTTCTATTATAACGTTAATATTGTGAATTTACAATAGAAATGATGGAAGATCTAGTCAATAAATTAAAGTAAAAGTGCTTGCAATCTAACACAATTTCAAATCTAGATCAGATATGATTTCAACAAATTTCATGTACATATCATCTTTGGCATTCCAAGCAAGAAAGTTAAACCTTTTCAAACTCAAAATAAATGAAATCTACAATTGCATCATCATCCTTTGCATTCCAAGCAAGGCAGTAAACCTCTTCAAACTCGAAATAAATGAAATCTACAATTGCATCATCCAATAAACCAGATTTACTCAGAGGAGAGGAAAATTATCCAAATAAGACTTACAAATTACAGCGCATCTAAGATACATCCTTTTGGTTTAGCTTCTTTTCCATAGAAAATGCCATCTGCATGCAAAAAAGAATTAAATTAATTCTCCATCCAAGTGAATGATCAATCAAAAGGAACGCTAGCATTAAAAATAAATTGCTCTCTTGGCCAAGTATTTTCACAAATAACAATGTTTTCAATAAACATCTCACTTATTTCTTTCCTTTTTAACTTTGCAAATAAACCTTAACCAATATGGAACATATAGGCAATATATTTCTAGCCCTAAAGCTCATTTATATTTATCATAAGAGACATGAATACGGAAATCTGCAATGCCAACCATATATCAAAGAATTTCATCAAAATGCTTTTCATGATATGTTTTCAACATTAACATAAAATTGTTAAGTGACAGCATAGAATCAAATTAGTACAGAAAGTAAGATGAATTAACAGAAATCCTTGCATGGAATATACCTTTGCTGGTAAACAATTTCAGAAATACTCATTCTAAAAATTTGCATACAATCCAAAAAATAATTCATCAAATTTCAGAAATAAAGATCAGTTTTCATCATTCTTTCACATCCTGAAGATGAACCACCGTTGCTGGTTCGAAACGTCGATCTAAAGAAAACTAATGCGATGAATCCGGAAGATGATCTACACAAATTTGAAGATCGCAGAAACCTTAAAGACAAAATACTCTTGAAAAGATAAAATATTTCACAACTATGCAAATAGTTTGGAAGAAATATTCATATATTCATCAGGCAATGCATTTAAAATTACAAAAATTGAAGCCATCAAAATATTTCAAGAAAATAAATTATTTCAAATATTTGGAATACTTAATTTATATTTTGGAAGAAAGAGACGATTTCAAGAAAATGCTTAATGGTAAATTATAATAAAGATATTCTACAAGATATAAATTGTTATTTCATCAAAGTATTTTGTGTACTTCAAAACAGAAAATCATATATAGTGTTGAATCCATATTGGATGCTAATGTGAATAAAGTTTTTGTGTATTGCAAACAACAAAACCATATCTTATCCTTTGGAGGAATGCAATATGTGTGGAAAAAATCTGAAAAAATAAAATAGATAGATAAAATAGTCACACAGAATTAATAAAAAGATATGCACTAGACAAAAAAAATGCCCAAAAGCTACAATGAAGATAAAAACAAAAGACTGGTATTCAATAGAAAACAAAAGTCAAATGTTAATTCTTTAATAGTCTAATTGACACAATACATGCACCATTAATATAATAGTTATATTAGTTATATTTTGGGTACTTGAAGAAATAATTAATATAAAAATTTTATTAAATATTTGAGGAATTGTAAAAAATAGTATTAACAAATCATCTCAGTTTAAAAAGATAGATTATTTCACTAAATAGACACATCATAAAATTAACTAGTTGTCAAAATTAGCATACCTAAAACTAAACAAAAGGATAAATGAATGTTCATGAATCAATCCTCTTACCAGCTACAAATCAAAGTGACACATCAGAAAATTAA
>APFE030702466.1:114350-124635 GCA_000404065.3 Pinus taeda
AATTAAAAAATTTCATAAATTATTGAAATTAAAAATATTTCTAACTTAAAGAAATTCAGTTTTGCCAGGGTAAAAAGGTCTGGTCAACTTCACACGGCACCACCTATTTTTGTCCTCTGTCAGCACCGAGCGAACTACTAAAATTGACTCGACTATTTATAGAGTACAAACAAAACGCTTTTATCTAGCTTTCCATTCCATTAAAAGAAAATAACGCGGTAAAACTCATTTCACTAATTTTAATGATTTATTTCAATTATAAAGGATGACGATGATGATGGTGATTAACGTCCATTGAGATCAAAATAGTCTATCGGACTTATAATTTTTTTAGTTTTTAATTATCTGGCTCCTGGTCTTTCTTGGCAGGATTGGTGCTGTAGCGTTCTTTTTTTCTCTACCATCTTCCAACTTCCTTTATCTTACATCTCTTTCATCTCTTCTGGTTCTTGACACATTAGTGTCTTAACTTCATGATCCGTTATATTTGTCCTTTTGAAAATAGCCACCCCTATATTATTCTGAAAAATAAAATTATCCATCGTATGTACATATTATCTTTATTTTTAAATTTCAATGAAATTATCGCTCCTTTTAAATTTCCATGCCACCGCCACCACGAAGCCTAGGCGATTATTTATAATCCAAACCCCCTATATCTGGAATATAGTTAAATTACTTCTATTCGATCATAATTTTTATTCCAAATTGATTTTAATAAGTGTTTTTCAATATTTAAAAGAAATCAAATTAGGTTAGATTTATTTAATTTTGGAATTTTTTGAGATGTAGATTTTTTAAATGTGAAAAGAGATTTGAATTTTTTATTTAATAAATATAGAATTAAGATAAATAGTCTATATATTTTTGAAATAAAAATTCAAAATTATCGAAGATAAATTGACTATTTTAATTTACTTTATAATATTTACTTTATTTTAATTTTATTTAATTTATTTCATCTAATCAAAATATTCAATTTAGAAATAACTACAATTATTTTAAAAATTGTAAAATTGTAAAATTATCTATTCACTACCAAAAACTTATTAGATTTTGGATTAAAAGTGAATAAGCACATTGTCAAAGTACTCCATGCAAACGTTACTCTGTTCAAATCCCTCTACAATAATTACCTGAAAGAAAAATATTCATGAAAAAAAATCATCGAAATATTTTCGAAAAATAAATTATTTTAAAATTTTGCCCAAAAACACTCATAGAAAAATTCAAAAGATATAGAGAAAAATTAAGCAAGAACACAGTAGAGATGAAAAAAAAAGTGGTTACGACTGCAATTGAAGGACAGGAAAGAAGCAGATGAGATAAGAGAAAATAGAAGAATTGGGAATAGTGAATGTCTCACTTGTAATTGGTACGTCTACACTGTTTAAGTGGTATCTCTCAACATTAATCAGGACGGGTAAATAACAGGTAGGGTCAATTGAAGGACAGGAAAGAAGCAGATGAAATAAGAGAAAATAGAAGAATTGGGAATAGTGAATGTCTCACTTGTAATTGATAAGTCTACACTGTTTAAGTGGCATCTCTCAACATTAATCAGGACTGGTTAATAATAGGTAGGGTTAATGACAATCAGTCTTAGGGTAAGGACTAACCAGTTTGCCATAATTCATTAAATGTCTTGGTACACAGTCTTTATTTTTAATTTATGTAATAACTGAACCTATATGTTATTTTGTTATATAGCCTGCATGTACCAGAGCATTTAATGCCCTGTAGCAGGCTGATTAACCCTTGCCATCAGTTTTATATCATAGATAACTAAATATCTGTACTAGCAAAAAGAAGGAATAGGAATGGCGCGCGGCCCGCCATATCTATGATGCGTAAAACGCACAGCATGGCCAGCCAGCATAGGGAATAATGGCCTGCCAGAGATCATTCATTAGAAGAACGGTCTGCCATAGCTATGTTGCAGAAAGCATAGGGAAGAACGGCCGGCCGGAGATCATTCATTAGAGGAACGGCCCGCCATAGATGCATTCGCTTCCATTATGTGCATTGGTGGTCGGCTATCCTCACTTTGCGTCCAACACTCCCTGGTAAATGAAGCAGAGAACTAAACGGAGGGTTCAATCAAGGAGGGGTTGATGAAAAAATCATTGCACTTTGATCGTTCTTGAATTTTTGGAAAACATATTACAGAATTCCACAAAATTAGTTAAAAATTGCAGTTATTTGAATTGATTTTCTATCAATTTCAAACTCCTCGGAACGAATTGCAAGATTAATTACAAACTGCAAATTAACTCTCACCATTTGAACAATAGCTGGACCGATACCATTAAGAATTAATAATTAACTGTCGAAATTGACATACCTGAAAATGATATCCATAAATCAATCCTCCTGCACGCTGCAAATTAATTATCGACCTGATCCCTTCCCTTCTTCATGATTACAGGCAGACATAACAATAAAAGGACGCTACCATAACAAGCACGGTGAATTGACATCCAAATGCAGAGCATCCAAAGGCAGACACACACACAATACATTGACATCCAAATGCAGAGCATGCAAAGGCAGACACACACACAATACATTGACATCCAAATGCAGAGCATGCAAAGGCAGACACACACACACAATACATTGACATCCACAAGCAGGCAGACACACAAACTTCTCAAAACATTCAAATGCAGACATACAGACAGAGACTGGATTAACAAAGAGAATGATAGTTCCGCGTGGGAAAAGAATGTATATGTAAAGCCACCGCCTAGCTTTTTAACAACGGCCAAATTCATGGCGCGGTACAGAAAAAGCTTTAACGGTGCAGTGCAGTGCAGAAAAAGCTCGTAGAGCTAAAGGCCAAATTCAAATATCTGAACCCTCCACTTCCTCTCCAATTGTGACTGTAATGACACGTCATTATTTGTTTGTTATGATGTCAAAAACAGTGCAAGAAAATATTCTCCACTCTATGGGAGGGAGTTGTCTATCATGAGACTTTTTCGAGATTCCGGTGACGGAATCCGGCGGAAGAAATTGAGGTTAAATCTTGATTTGTTGCAGTTAAAATGGTTTTTTAACTGCATATTTGGATTCAGCACCCTGGAAAACCCCTGGGACACTTTAATTGTGCAGAAACTAGCTATCAAACTTGCGATTCCAATAAACTGCTGCCGGATTTTGACCGGAAAAACCCACCCGAAAGGCTTTCAAAAAGTCGCATTATAGACAACTGCCTATGGGAACACTATCGGGCACGTTGCACGAGGAGGATCAAACGTTAAGTGGAACCACTATTCTGCACGTTGCATGAGGAGATCAAACGTGAGGGTGGAGAATTCATCTATTATATAGCTGTAGTCTATCTAGCTAAGGCATGGCCCAGAAAGTTATGGAAATTTCAGTCATATTTAGAGACAATTTGGCAAGGATTTTTGTAAATACAAGTTATAGTTGTTAAACTTTAAAATTTTAGGTGTCCTAAATGTTTTTGATGGTGATGAATCCATTTCCCCCATCAAAAACACGATTCAAACACTGCCTCTACAAGATTTTTTGAAATTTGTTTGCCTAGATTCCAGCGATTTCTTCGCCTTGGTAGACGACTCCTATTATATATGGAGCATTGTATCTATGTTGGAATATTATTGGCATAGATGTCTCAGGTTATTTATGGCTTAATAGCATAGTAAATAAGATTTGTTATTTAAGTCATTTATTTCTGTAGATGTTAGAAGATGTCAGAAATATATGTAGCATATAATTGTGTATAATTGTATGGAGTTGTTTTTAGTGAGACTTTTTTGAAGTTTTTTTGGAGGATTTTTCGGGGCTAATTTCTCTAAAATCCGGCAGGAATTCATTGAAATCACAAGTTTGATGGGTAAACCTGCTTAATAGAAGTGCCCTAAAAGTTTTTCATGGCGCTGAATCCATATATACAATTAAAAAACTAGGTTAAATAACACAAATCAAGATTTCACCACAAATTTTTCCCACGAAACTCCAAAAATTCGCACTAAATACAACTCCTAATTGTATTTTGCCCCACAGGGAAGGAAAGTTGAACTTGTCATGATTAAACTTGTTTGACTTTGGTTGGGTATGCACACTAATTGAATTGAGCAACACTATTTCAAGGGAATGTTTATATTTATATTTGTTATAGAGCATTAATGGAAGAATAATTGAAGAAAATTTTAGAGGTTCATAATTTTATTATTTTTCCAATATATATATGTAGTTCAATTTTTATAGTATAAAATTATTTTACTTTTAAAATCTTCAAAAATTTATGGGAAACTAATATGAGATATCAGTGAATTTGAATATTTCAAAGCCAATTCACAAACATTTTAAATTTTATCAGGGACTACTTAGATTCACCATTTTTTTAAACTTTAAGA
The DNA here is from genome assembly GCA_000404065.3 of Pinus taeda. Taxonomy (NCBI): domain Eukaryota; kingdom Viridiplantae; phylum Streptophyta; class Pinopsida; order Pinales; family Pinaceae; genus Pinus; species Pinus taeda. Next base: position 118,739 of record APFE030702466.1, read on the forward strand.
AAATTCCATAAAAAATTCTCTTAAAGAAAAATTTTATGTAAAAAACTCCCTAAGCTAATATAAATATTTAAAATAAATATCTTTAAAAAAATTATATTAAATAATAAATTAATTTACAATAAATTAAAATTTGATACTACTGTTTATTCAAATTATATTTTAAATAAAATAATATTAGATATTTTAATTATTTTGTCTAAATTTCATATATAAAATTATACTTTTTAATATACATTAAAAAATAATTTTTTATATATAATTTTGTAAGAGTGAGATATTAATATAAAGTTTGAGTAGATTTAATTGTTAAGAGTATGTTTTTTCTTCTAAAAGGTTACAAGTTCAAATCTAGATATATTCTCTAGCCATTAGCATGAAACTCTTCTAACTCTTCAAAGTCACAATGCACTCATTAGACTATCACTATACTAGCTATAGTCTTTGTTCCCTATTATCTTAACTATTGTTGAGCAATCTCAGTGGGTGATTTTGGGTCATGTCCTTGTAATCTCCAAGAGTTCAAACTTAGTATGAGTTGTGCCTTCTATCATGAATGTAGAACAATTTGATTAGGAAATTTGTAGTCCTTGATTTATACTTGGACCATCCCTGTAATAATAAAAGATTACTTATAGATGTAATACCAACTAACAACTATCCATCAATACTTCAACAACACACACATACACATGTTCTAATTGTTGATAGTTTCCTATCCAATCATGGGTATAGAAGTTGTTGACCAATCTCAGTGGGTGATTTGGGGTCATGTCCTTGTAATCTCCAAGAGTTCAAACTTAGTATGAGTTGTGCCTTCTATCATGAATGTAGAACAATTTGATTAGGAAATTTGTAGTCCTTGATTTATACTTTGACCATCCTTACAATAATAAATTATTACTTGTAGATGTAATACCAACTAACAACTATCCATCAATACTTCAACAACACACACATAGACATGTTCTAATTGTTGATAGTTTCCCATCCAATCATGGGTATAGAAGTTAAATCAATTGCAACAAGGATATAATGCTCCATAAATAATATAACATGTCATTCACTTTCCCTTGAAATAATCTCACTTCTAACAACTACCAAGTGCATGTAACATAACCTGGTAATAAGACGACTTTTACTTGAATGACCATAGAAATAATAAGAGTAGAAATACATGCAATGAATACTCTAGGTGGGTAGAGACATGGCGTACGAGGGTTGCACACTCCTAATAGTGATGCATATGGTCTTGGTGTTGTGTCAAGGAATTAATCAACCTCTTCAACAACCAAGGCTGACCCCGAAATTCATCCAGTAGTAAAGACATTTCTTAGAGGATACGGGTATGACCCAAGTAAAGAGAAAAAGGCTTGGCAATGTTAAAATTGCCCAACAATCCACCAAAAGCAAATAAACCAATTTGAAAAACTCATGCTTATGTATTGCAAGAACTCTAAGACGATTGCCATTGATCTTCAATCTTTGACTATAAGGGATAAAAGAGAATACAGAGTTGTTGGCATTCATTAAATATTAGGGAAGACAAAAATATGATTAATCATAAATATGAGTAGCATATTTCCCACACAAAATTTGTTTACGCGGAAAATAAAACATACCATAAACACAAAGATTTTGTCCAGGAAACCCAAATAGGAAAAAATGAATTAATTGTTGTTAAATGCTCTTGTTCTAGCAATCTCTAGTTACAATGCAACTAATGGATCTTTATGCACCCTCCTCTCCTTGGCCAAAAGACCCCTTGAGAGTGAAAATATAAGAAGAAATAGGGAGATTTGGGGTAATGGAAAGGCCAAAGGGAATGCCATTTCCTTTCCCATTCCTCGATCTTTTCTCTCCAATATTATTTTTCTTTTTCATTTCTCTCTCTTTTTTTGTCTATCTTGTCTCATTTAATTTTACATTTGTATTGTCTTTGATAGTTTATTTAACCTTCATTAATTATCTAATTACACTTGTAAATATTATCTTACAATCGTTCACTTGTTTGGCTCCATTTGTGATGACACCTCCTCTTTGAGAGGCTTTTTAGTCTCCCAAAGATCAAAGGAAACGAATCTAGATCAATGTGCCTCTATCTACTTCTATGGAACATGGCTCTTACTTTGGTCCTTGTCTACAAATCTAACTTTCACTTCAAATACCTTTTATGGCTTTGGTTTTTAGATTTGATTCTCGCTATAGTTGTTAGCTTGCTTGTTCCTGCAAAGCAAAATTCTACTCATCAATTCTTAGCTTTGACCAATATTCCATATCCAAACTCTAAAATAAACATTTATTCCTATCTCTCTCAAACTTTGAAATGGTCCAAGTTAGCAATCAATGAATCCAATTCAAATGATGGTCTTGTTGTCTAGTGTGACCCTAGTAAGCCATGCCATCACATAACAATTCCATAAGAAATTTTGTGGTTGTAAGTAAGTAATCCTATGCAAGGAAGTAATCCTATGCAACCATGCTAATTAAATAATGTATTTAATGTATTTATAAATACCCTACATGCTAGCTATAAGGGACTTGATCATTGGCAAATAAGTTCATGTACTAGTAAGTCATTCTTCAACCAACTTAAAATCAAAGAAATTCCAACCCATACTTAAGATCCTTCTCCATGTTGGGTTGTGTTATAATCTTTTCATGACTATCCCACTTAGTTAACCGGGGGGTTAAAAGGGGGGCAGAGCCCCCCTTTGTTGTGTTGATTACGTAGCGGGGGGAGTCACAGGGGGTTTGAGGGGTGCAGGTAACCCCACTGTATGGACCCTATATTAGGTTGGGCGGACCTACCTATGGTTTTGTGCATGATTTTTCGCACATGGTTTTGGATACGATGGTTTTTGGTCCATGGTATTGGACACAATGGTTTTCAGTCCATGGTATTGGATGCTTCGGCATGTATAAATATGTATTGTAACATTGAAAAGAACATGATGAAAAATCATGCTGGTAGTCTCAGTTTTGGGATCCAGGGGGAAATCCCTATGTATATGTGTTTTATGTGTTATGCTCTTGCATTGTTTATTTTTTATGTTTTAGAATCCGTATGCAGGTAATTTATGTATGGGGTTAAAACCTACATTTCGTATCGGAGTTGTTTTGGCTTCAAGGGGATGCCTTTGTTGCTGAGGGTTTTTGCTCGGGCTTGTGGTAGACCCCGTTCAATGGGAGATATTCGGGATCGATTCTAGTCGTGAAAGAAGATGACGAGTAGTGGAAAGATAGAGATCGAGAAATTTAATGGTAAGAATTTTGAGTTGTGGAAACTCAAGATGGAGGATCTGTTGCTGGATAAAGATCAGTGGATCACAGTAGATCTGGGTACTAAACCAATAGGAGTGTCTGATGAAGAATGAAAGAAGTTGGATCAGAAGGCAAAGAGCACAATACGATTGTGTGTCTCAGATTCAGTATTGTTGAATGTGTCAAGAGAAGCTACAACGAATGCCTTGTGGGACAAGTTAGGGACTTTATACCAATCTAAGTCTCTCGTGAATAAACTATTCCTACGGAAAAAGCTGTATAACTTGAGGATGAAAGATGGAGACTTGGTGACAGAGCATCTGAATGTGTTTAATACTGTGGTAAGTTAGTTATCATTTGTTGATATTAAAATTTCAGATGAAGATAAGTGCATCAGTTTGTTGTGTTCTCTACCAGATTCATGGGATAGTCTGGTTATTGCAATAGGTAGCAATACAACTACCTTGCAGTTGGATGAAATAGTCTCATCCTTGCTAACGGAGGAGATGAGATGGAAAAATATGGAGAGCCATAATGGTGATGCCTTGTCTGTACGAGGACGGTCCCAGAATAGAAACAAAAATAAGTCATCGAGTGAGAGATTTAAATCTAGAGGGAGATCTAAATCTTCAAGAAAACCTGTAAAGGTGGTGTGCTAGAAAAGCAGAAAGGAAGGGAACTACAAAAGGGACTGTAAATCTAAATCTCCTGATCAAGGAAAGGGATCTGATGATGCTCCTTCTACAGAGGCGAAAAACACCTCAGATGAAGGTGGGGATGTGTATTAGGCTTCTTCAAGTACACATGTAGATCATGAGGCATGGTTGATTGACTTAGGTGCATTCTTTCACTTCAATCCCCATAGAGATTGGTTCTGCAAGTATGAGAAATATGATGGTGGTGATGTCTTCTTGGGGGATGACAGGAAGGCTAGAATCGTTGGTCATGAAAAAGTAAAGTTGAAGCTGCAAGGTGGAAGGGTTAGAACACTTCCAAGTGTTTTACATATTCCTGCATTAGCCAGAAATCTGATTTCTGTAAGCAAGCTAGATGATGCAGGTGTAAAAACAATGTTCAAGAAGGATACCTGCAAGATGGTTTAGGGGGCACTAGTATTGACGCGGGGAGTTCGAATTGGAACTCCATACAAGCTGCAAGGTAGCACTGTTGTTGATGGGTGCAACAGCTCTATGGTTCCTGAAAGTGGAGTAGAAAATATAGTGGTGTCTGGAGAGAAGACCATGTTGTGGCATCAAAGGCTTGGACATATTGGAGAGAAGGGATTTTGAATACTTCATGGTAAAGGTATGAGTAATAGCACTTTGGATTTTGATTTCTATGAAAATTGTGTATATGGTAAGTAGAATCAGGTGAGTTTCCCCTCTGGTGGTAAGAGGGCGAAATAGATATTAGAGCTTGTGCACAGTGATGTGTTTGGACCTATGAAGGTTCCATCACTGGGTAAGTCTGTGTACTATGTATCATTTGTAGATGAATTCTCAAGGAATACATGGATATATTTCCTTAAGAATAAATCTGAAGCCTTTGACAGGTTTAAATAATTTAAGGCTTTGGTGGAAAACCAGACAGAGAATAAGATAAAGGTGTTGAGGACAGATAACAGTGGAGAGTTTTGCAGTAAGGAATTTGAAAATTCTGTAAGAAGTGTGGTATAACACGACAAAAGACTACTCCATATACACCTCATCAACATGGAGTTGTAGAAAGAATGAACCAGACGTTGATGGACAGGGAAAGAAGCATGCTCAGTGGTGCCGGGTTAGGACATGAATTCTGGGTAGAGGCGATGGAGACAACATGTTACCTGGTCAACAAATCACCTTCATCAGCGTTGGAGGATAAGACTCCACAAGGGATATGGACTGGTAAGAAACCCTCTCTTTCACATCTGAGGGTATTTGGATGTGATGCATATGTACGTGTTCCAAAGGAGAAACGAACCAAGTTGGATAGTAAATATGACAGGTGCATCTTTATTAGGTATAAGGATGGTTTAAAGGGTTATAAGCTTTGGAACCCAGTAAGAAGGAAGGTTGTGTATAGCCGAGATGTGGTGTTAAGAAAGGTGAAATATTTTATTAAACATGAATTCCAACCAAAGGAACCTGAGAAGATAGAGTTTGAGATAAAGGAGGAAGAATCAGACTCTACAGCAGAGGAGGAATCAGAAGATAAAGAGCCACAAACTCCGGGTGTGAGAAGATCAGTTCGAGAAAAAAGGCAGCAAGAAAGGTATAGTCCATCTGCTTTCTTCTCAAATTTTGCTTTATCTATTACTAATGATGATCCCAAAATTTTGAAGGAAGTAGTAGATTCAGAAGATGGAAAACTCTAGAAAGAGGCCATGGTTGATGAAATGACATCTTTGCACAAAAATGAGGCTTGGGATCTGGTGGAGTTGCCGGCTGGAAGAAAACCCATTGGCAGCAAATGGGTGTTCAAGAAGAGACAAATGCAGAAGGGAAGGTGGAGAAATACAAAGCTCGGTTGGTAGCAAAAGGTTATTCCCAGGTGCCGGGAATTGATTTTGGTGATATTTTTTCTCCCGTTGCCAAGGTAACTTCTATTAGATTACTTTTATCTGTTGTTGCTGCTTTTGATTTTGAGGTAGAACA
>APFE030702471.1:0-13425 GCA_000404065.3 Pinus taeda
TTTACCTTTTCACCTGTGTGAAACAACTCATGGATTTGAAACAAAACAACCCACTGGTTTTCTTCATTCACTTCTCCTTCTCCTCCTGCACTGCTGTGCATTCTTTTTCTTCTTACATTACCAAAACAAGAAAATGATTTTACCCTGCTGTGTTTCAATCCTATTCAACAATGAACTCTATTACATTATCATTTTACCACCTGTGTGGTTTTTCTTCTCGCTGCTGCTAACAGAGGTTCACTACCTCCCGTGTGCAATTACATAATACACTTACAATCCCCGTGCGTGTTTTTCACACAACAAAAATTGGGGTCAACGTTTTTTTAAAACATATATTAAAAAAAGACTTACCCATACTCCTATTAACTCGCCGTATGAAATCATAAAGACTTTTACCTAAGTTAATGACACCTTCATTAAAAACATTAAAGAAAACGTGCCGTAAAAGTAGAATTAAAGTTCGGGCAGGTTGAATGCAATCCATGTCTATTGACTTGATCGGACGCAATTTGCACACCAACCTCTGACAAAACAAACGACCTTTGCCGTCCGGGGAAAGTGGTTTTGGGTTCGTACACACGACGCGTGGCAGCTAGTTAGGGTGTTCGGAGGCCCTCTGACAAAAACCCCTTTTTACCACAACCATTGCGATATGCCTCCACGTGGCTCGTGGTTTTGCTGGGTGGTATTGAGGTGCATTAAATATTTGCCCGCGCGTGGTTGAAATTACAAATTCAACATGTAATTCCCGACCGCCGTGTTTATTGAAAAACAAAATTAAATGTTCAACACAAAATGAAAATGGATCCAATATCAATAACAATGACAATGCAATTACATGTGTGATATTTGGATGAGTATCTGCATGGATCTACTTCCGCTATTGAGGTTAGGTTTTCTGTGTGAGTGTAATAAATTGCAGACCGCTGTGTTTGTTGGAAAATTTTGAATGTTTAACGCAAAATGAAAATGGAATATCCTGGAAAATGCAATGACATGTATGTTATTGGATCGAGACTGATGAAATTCAATTTTCGTAAACATGTATGCCGTGACTATTCTATGTGTCGTTGTAAAAGCGTGGTGTTTTAGTATGGTAACATACCCTAACTGTCATGACAACGTTTTTTTCTCAAAAGACTGTCATGACATAGCCTTCTTTCAATACGTTATGCGCATATTTATGATTTACATAGTTTATGTTTTGTAATATTGATTTGTAGTAGTCTCACCCTTGTTGTGGGTGGTTGTGTATTCCACGAAAAGTTAATTTTTTATTTTTTTTAAAGATGAAAAGTTATTTTTTTCAATGGCATATCATTATTTTGGAGTTTAATTTTGGATTTTACAAAACAAATAAAGATAAAATAAATTGGGAATAATTCTTATTGTATTTAAAAAGTATATATAATTTTTTTTTGTTATTTCAGAAGAACTCCCCAACCTGTAGTAATAACTAATACTTTTTTGATGATTTCCAATCTGTCACCATCTTCTTAAGCTTGGTCATAACCAGGGGTTTTGAACTTTGCATTTTTCTGTTCACATATTCCAGATTACTTTAATCACCAATTGAATTGTCACCTCAGATTTTATATATATAGATATATTGGGATTTTTGTTTGCTTTTATATATGGAATTTATATGTTTTAGTTTAAAAATCAAAATCATAACCTCACAAATTTATCATATCACTCATAAAAATTAAAATTAAATATAATAATAATACAATGCACACAACAATTTCCAAATATCACAAGGAAGATTTTATTTTTAAATTAGAATAAATGAGTAAGGTATTCATTTAAATAATACACGCTCCTAATAATAACCAATTAAGACATAATACAATGCACCCGGGAAGATTTTATTTTAGAGTTAAAACTAATGAGTAAGTAGGGTATTCATTTAAATAATACACACTCCCAATGATAATCAATTATAATGGTAATAAATTCAAAGAATGTGCAATCCATACATTTTTTCCCAATTATTTGGTAATTTCACTTATCATATGATTTATTTAGTTAATGTTGGGAACTTTAAATTAGGTCTTATAGGGGTGACTTGTAGGTGTAATGTAAAAATATGTTTAATTTATAATAAGTAAATGATTGGTTGATAAAAAACATTTATATATCGGTTAAGAATAATATAAGGTCGGATTTAGAAAGTTAAAAGTAATAAAAATAATAAAATTCAATTTGTTACATTGTAATTTTGTTTTTCTTAATAAAAATACTAGAAGAAAATCATAATATACATATTACATTAAAGTATACAAAATATATATTAAAAATATTATTTAATATTCATATTCATATAATGTTGAATTATTAATATGAAAATTGAATTAACCACTAAAACTTAATTATTTACTAAACCTTAATTATTTATTAATAAACTTTTTATCTAAGAAATATTATTACATATATTTTTATTCATTATTCAAATTTCAAATAGTTATTTCATATTTTTTATTTCAATATTTAATTCTTATTTCAATGATTATGAAATATTTAGTTATTTGTTTATATAATGATGCTAATTACTAGTATATCTTAATTACATGATTTGCCCTTTTAAATATTGAAATATGAATAGAGTTAAGGGGATTTTTATTAACATGAATAGACTTGATATTGGTGAGTTTCCTGGGTAGTTGTCTAAACTTGAGTTTGTTGAACAAGGTATAGCTAGCATCACTGGTGAGGGTCTCTTTAATTGGTAATTGAAAGGAAATCATAATACAAGAAAACTATGAGAATACAAATGAAAAGAATTTAGTTGATATGGATGTTACAAGTAGTGCACCTATCTTATCATATGTTATCATCTGAAGACATCTTCAAGCTTAAAGTGAATAAGGAATTTGGGAGCAAGAAAATTATTGGAAGCTATTTAACAAACCTGAAGAATCAAAAGAATTGAAAGGAAATTAATGTATAGTTCTGGTTTAGATGCTTGTATAAGAGATCGTTTTAACCAAAGAAATATTACAACCTGTGTTGAGGAAAGGAAACAGAGATTTGGGACTTCACTACTAAGAAAAAAGGGAAAGGTCTGAGATATACAAAACCAAGAAATATTAGAAGATCAACATAGTCTAGAAACAAAACTTGATATCCCTCTGAATGAAAATTCATGTGTTGTGTTCCTATCATCATGGAATAGAAATAGATAGGAAAATCAATGGATAGGGAAGAAAAACGTAATATAGGCACTCACGAAAAAGCCTACAAAAGGATTTCATTTTGACATTTTTTCACGGGTGGCATGAAAAGTTCCAAAGTCTATACAAAAAATCCAATTTAGACAACCTAATCCATTAGAAATCGCAAAGTTTTCGTAGGCAGCAGATGATGCTTCAATAGTGACACCATTATTTGATGTGGACATTGATGCACAAGCAAGTTATCAAGGTGAGCATGTTCTTTTATTTTATTTGATGAGTAGAGTAAATGGGATGGCCATTACAGGATATCCCATCATAGTTGATACCTTGGAACATAATTCTAGTCTAGAGGCTACAATTGTAGGGAGTTGAGACTAAATATCTCATCAATGAGAAGTTTTGACCAAAAGAGGAGCATGCGAAGAGATATGTGCTATCAACGGAGATGTTTATAAGGAATTGTTGCAACATGTTGTGGTGTTTCATGCATGTCAAGATGAAAATTTCCATATTATTTCTGAACTCTAACAAGAAGTTTTGGTAGGAGCAATAAGAAGATGTCCATGCTAACCTACAATTTTTGCATCATCCCCTATTGGTAATCTGTAGGTTTTGTATAATACTTTGGACCAAGCTTCCTACTAATCTTCCCTATGCCTTTTCAGCAACATTACTGTATTCTTTGGGAGGCCTGCAAGAAACAATAGATTGGGAGAAAATAATCAAACTTCAATCCAAGGATGGATCATTGCTGAGCTCGTCGGCATCTATTGCGGCTCTTTTCATGCGTACAGGGAACAAAAAATGTTTGGACTTCTTGAATTTCATCTTGAAGAAATTCAAAAACCATGGAATCAAGATGAAAGTATGATTTCAGGAACGCCCTTTTTTATATATATAATTTGTAAAAACTGTTAAATGGAGAATTTGTTATTGCACTGCCTTTTCAATATTCGCTTGATCTATTTGAACGCTTGTGAGTTTTTTATATTTTTGAGAGGCTAGGGATCGATCGCCATTTCAAAGAGGAGATCAAGGACGCATTGGATTATGTTTAAAGGTTTTGTGTCTTTTGTCACTCTAAATAAGTCAGGTTTTCATCATCTCATTAATGCTTGATAATTATTATATCTGCAAATTAACAACCCATTAGCTGCTTGATAATTTTCCATTATCTCCATGTACCTAAGGTTTGAAGGCATCTGCAAATTAATCAAATGATATGTGAAAATCCTATTCAAATCATTAATGTTCTCTTTTGAAAATAAATAAATAAAAGCACAATGAAGAAACACGGACAAAATATTTGAAGTATATTTTCGTTGTTCAGTTGATTCAAATCCTTGGTAGGTTTATAAATCAAATATCTCAATCGTTTCATCTGCGAAAGGTTGATGTAGAATTGGAACTGCGTCCTTTAAGGAAAAACAAGCTTTTAAATGTTCGCATACTAAGTTTGGTTTTATGTCTCCAAATGCAAGAATGGTCAGTGAAATATAATCCAATAACTTATTGTTTCAATGAATCATTATTTTAAGTGCACAAAGCACTGTTGATACACATGATACCACTATTTCTAGTCAGTGAAAACAAATTCCCTCCCTTCGATTACACCATGCTTAGTCATAACATAGACATGGTATAAAGCATAAGTGGATCAAGATCTTACATTTGATAGCATTTCATCCTCATTTCCCAAAAAGTACAGAAATTCCCTTATTATAGTGAAGTTGAATTTCACCCCCTCTGTTCTCCTTCTGTTGATTTCCATAACGACATCATGTACATGTACGACAATGACTATCCCATTTGTCCCTTTGGTCTGAAGTGCTCTACCTTGTAGCCTATCCATAACAGTCCTTCCCACGATATCTGCTACCATGTCCCACTCCCAACCTACGAAAAATGAAAAAATTTTGAGGAATGGATCCTTGCACTCCCTAGGAAACTTGTGAAAAGAGAAGATGTAAGACTCTAGCTTTTACCAAACTATTTACTCTCCAATTTGTCTACTTCTTTCACATCACTAAAGTTTTCTTTCTCTTTGGCACAAGAGAGCTCCTGTGCTACCAAGGTTAGCATTAATGGAATTCCACAACATTTTTGTATCATGTGATGGAGTTGACGACTCGATTTTCCTTGCATTCCATGAGGAACTGCTCTGCTAATAGACTCTCTATCATCGCAGGAGAGATGTCTCTCATACAATACCCTTTGGGACGTGTGTGTCCATTTGGCATACTCTACACATTTATGTCACGTGTAGCCACAAGCAACCTTACGTAGAGGAAGATTGTCACTTCAACATACTGCTCAACTTCTGATATCCTTCCTCGTGAGCTTGGATCCAAGGCCTCAACTACCAATATATATTGTGACATTGATACATTAATGGGTTGGCAATATATGAAATGAAATGAAATGATATTTTAACATCCATGAGACTAAAAATAGTCTATGGGACCATTAGTTCCCAATTCTTCGCTTTTTGCAATTCAATCATTTTCTTATTCAAACTGACGATGAGTTGGCCCAACCTTCCAATAATCCCCTTGCTGAAAGGACAATGCCAAGAAAACGATGCTAACGTATTCCCATAACTTTCTTTGATGTCTTTGAACGCATCAAATTCCAAAGTGAAATGCTTTTCCACTTCCACTGCCCCAGACGTGAAAAACATACACACATGTTCTTCCCAAGCTTCTTTAGGTCGTTTCCACCATCCTATTTCACACTGAATTTTATGTGAGTTGGCCATTAATTGAGAAATAAGAACCTTTTCCCTCCACGGAATGCTAGCTCTAATGTACTCCTTTTGTTCGAGATTACACATAGGGTTGAATTCCTCAATGTAGTACTTCTTCTTTCTACCCAACTCTTTTCCCCATACCCGTTTACGAAACTTTTCCATAACAAAATTATTTAGCTCCTTTCTATTTGTGGGATAGACATTGAGGTAGATATTCAATTTTTGCATCCATGTGTGGTTTTGCTTCATCCATGTTTTCTTTCTTTCACTCATTCCTTCATTGAAAATAACATTAAGCCATCTACCTACTCCCATTTGCTCAATTCTTTTAAGATATATTTTGAGTTACACCGTGGCAATTGCTTCGATGGGAGTTACTCCTGTTTCACTCAACATTATCTCATAAGGTACCGAACTTTTTATTTTTAACTTGCTCATGATCGAGCATTTTTTATTTTCTCAATTTGTTTCCATTTTAAGACGGGAGTGTTGCCAACCTACAATTCACATCCATATAGCATCACTGGGCAAACTAGAAGTCAAAAAATCACTTTAACTGTTTTGAAGAGAATATAATGCTTTCCACCCTCCTGAAATTCTCTTCTTTCTGTGGTCCTCCCAATTAATTTTTTTTTTGAAATCAATCCCGAGGCACTTGTACTCATTTGCTTCTTCAAGAATGTTGCCTTGAAAGAAGAATGTACATTGGCTCTGCTTCCTTTTGTTAGAGAAAATCATTATTTTGGTCTTGCTAATATTGACTTGCATCCCCACTCCTCTATAAAAATGCTCAAGGGCATATAAGTGCATCTACAATCCATGGGCCAATTTAGAAATCAAAACAAGATCTTCAACTAAAAGAAGTTTTATCACAAAATCCCCCAACCGAACACCATCTCCACCTTGCAGATTTAGCCACTCTTCAAGTTTATCAATATATAAACCAAAAAGAACAGGGGATAGAGTGCTACCTTTCTTGACTCCAATGTCACTTCTAAAGCTTTCTGAAATACCCATTGAGGTTCTAATTTTGACTTTCACCTCTTCATAAATTCTATGGACAACGGATCTATAATGTGAATGAATTTCAAGCTCTTCCATTCTACACCACAACTTATCTCTAGGGACTGTGTGAAATGCCTTTTTGAAGTCCACAAAGAAGTAGAATACTTCTTCTTTGTCCCCTTAAACCTTTTCAATAATGTGTCTCAATGTGATACCATGATCCACTATAGAATGCTTCGGCCTAAAACTTGCTTGTCCTTCTGCCCTCTTTTCTTTTACTTCTACCCACTTACGGATTCTATTTTCTACCATGTTACCGAAAAGATTTGCAAACAAAGGATTGATCATAATGGTTCTATAATTGGAAGGATTATTAATGCCTCCAGTTTTAAAAAGGGGTATTGCTAGTCTAGTTGTCCATTCCCTTGGGAGACCTTGTTGAATGATGTTATTGAATATTTCCATGATGTGTGGTGCAAGAGTGTTCATTCCCCATTTTAGATACTGTGCTTGTAGATCAACCAAGTCCTTTGTCTTTCATGTTTTCATCTTCTTAATTCCAATCTCCGCGGCCTATAACATGGAAAGCTTTGTAGTTGTGTTGACGCAAATTAATTACCTATCATCTAATTGTCACCCCGGGAGTTTCGTAAAACTTTTGAAGCGTGCGTGCCCTATATATGCTAGAAATTAACTTTCAATTTAGATCAATATAAATACGAAACCAAATAACGACAGACCAAATTCACCTATTCAAATTCAACAATCAATTCAAAAGAAATTATAGTACATCACATGGAATTGAAATCTTAATCCATCACACTTGTAGGATTTGAAATCTTAATCTACCACACTTGCAAGAAGGAAATCTTAATCTACCACACTTGCCATAATTGAAATTGCATGAAATGAAATCTACTCTAAGGGATCATGTGTGCATTATCATATCAGGATCCTATGAAATGAATAATCAAAACCACATGAGATGAAATGAAATAAAAAACAATCATTCTTAACCTCTCACACAGGAAAAGATATGAAAGAAGATAAAAAACAATCACTATTAACCTCTCACACAGGAAAAGATATGAAGGAAATAAATTTTAATCTATGAAAAACAATAAATCTCGCACATTATAGGTGGCCAATCCAAAAGCATGAGAGATGGCGAGTTGAGAGGCTCCCAATGCAAGCATTACCAGAAAGAGGTGAACATCACTCGTGATCATGGTGCTAAATCTAAATTCCATTCAAACATGAGTAATCTTAACTTGAACACCCGAGTATCTCCAATTTTACACATGCCTTTGAAAGGAGGAGGCTCTCCTATTTATACAAAAACATAAGAAACTACCTCATTAATGGAGGTCCATTATTCTATCCCTAGATCCCTATAAAATCTCATAGATTTACAACTCAAATAGGTAATGATGAGACACATATCCTCTTTGACCTTTATACAAATATTCTTCCATATCTTGAAGGGGATTCGAATTTGAACATTGTAGGCCACATAAGGGTACCTTGGAAGCTTCCAAATGACCTACACATGTCATGAAACTGAAGCCACTTTTAAGTATTAGAAGGTATATGTCATTTTTTTAAGTTTCAACAATAAATTCACTTAAAATACTAGAAATCATTAGCTTTTGGAAAACACAAAGGTAACCCCATGTAATCATGAAAATGGAGGCTAATGAAATATTATATGCTATGGAGTTGCGACATGTGAGTTGAATGGTGGCAATAAAGGTGAAAGTGGATGATATTTTGAAGACATTTTGGAGACTCTACATACCCCAAATTGGCGTTATTGCGTGTCCTCATGCAATCTACTGCATTTCTTAATCATGATTTACTTTTGAATGAGTTTGGCTTCTATCAATTGTCCTTAAACTTTGCATTTGACAATTTCATTTCTTTTTGCAAAGTATTCCTTATCATACATTGAATTGCAACATGTTTGGTTGGTGCTTGTGTGACAACCAAATCCTAATTGGTATTTCCTCTTGTGTACCAATACCTTGTTTCCTTTTGGCACAGCGAGATTCACTGAACATATTTAAGAATGCATCTTTAAATCATCTATATAATATGCTCATCATTTAGGCATTTATTTGCAAATCACATAAACTTTGAACCATAATGCAATCATAATTGATTAGGACAAGTATGCTAGGATGAAACGAAGTGATATAGATGTGATAATAAATGGATGTCCCTCCCCCCCCGCCCCCCAACTAAAGGCATTTACGATATATTTTTTTTCAAATGAGTAAGGAAATATGGTGAAGTATTTTCCAAAAATTATAATTTCAGTATTCAAGGAGTTCTATGATTAAAATCTAGAAAATAACATACCTTTACTTACCTAGGAAGTGGAAAAACTGTGCATATGTAGAGAAGATGTAGCTTTTGTTGTATCATGGAATAGAATGTAGAATTTCATCCACTTCTTAGTTGCATAAAAGATGGATGAGGTGGTGAAAGTGGATTCTTTATTTCTGTTGCTAAATCTGTTGTATCTGCTGCGAAACCCTAAAATGATATAGTCTTCACTTGCTACAAAACCCGATCGTACAATTCTAGTCATGAAAATAAATGTGTTGTTGTCGAGCATGAAGAGAAGTCACTGGATTATCCGCCATTAATGAGTTTCGTTAACCAATGCGAGGAAAACGCGTCATTAATGTCAACGACTTCCAAGGTACCTAAGTACATCTTGCAAAGTGCGAATAGATTAGCTGATGTCGAGCCACTTCCAAGATCCAACGATCGAGGAACAATGATGTATTCTCATGATTGTTGGCGAGTGAACTTTTCATTATTCATACAAGCCTCAAGATATTAATAAGGACTCTAGCCCTGAAGCTAGATAATGTGTTGATGTCGATAGGCCAAACCTTGTTAGAAGGGAGGCATTATGAATCCCCCATCATCTAACGCGAGTATGAAATGATGATTTTGGAAGGTCTATAGATGAAAATTTGCGTCAAGAAAGATTTATTTAACGAAAAGGAAAATGACAAGAGGGTAAACAAGTGAACAAAAAGCAAAAGGAAAAATCAGCATGTAAGTAAATTCAATGTCTCTATTAATCGGTTAATGAATGGAAATTATGGAAAGTGTAAATGGAAAACATGCAACACTTGCAAGGAAAATGGTGATGACGATGCTTAGTGAAAGTGCTTGAATAGATTGTGAGTTTGGAGAGGAAAAATGATGGAATTTGTGGATGATAGAAATGGATTCAATTGGTTCATGTTTCTTGAAATTGGTCTTAGAAAACCAATCGTGCACAAATTGGCCTCCTTCATTTCTTCGATTGTCATAGAACTTGTAAACAAACATGGCACTAATATGGAAAGAAAACGTAAGTGTGTTCAAAGAGAAGTGATCAAATTATCTAGGTACATACAAAAAAAAATCATAATTAACAAGTTCATGATGTGTCTTCGTTTCAAGCAACTAATTAGGCTACGCTTGCTCAATTAACTCCAAGAAAACTCGATTTTTTTTCCCGACTTCCACGAGTGAAAGAATGGCTGCAACAAGGGTTTTCAACAGGTCTGTTTCCTCTCAGCTCGTTGCAGCCAGGGTCCGCTGCCCCCCGCGGCGCTTCCTCTCCCATGTCTGGACCTTGAGGTTGGTTGGCCCGCTTTCTGTTTTCTGCGTAGCTCATCTTCTGAGCATTTCTCTGTCGGTGGAGGGGCAGTCTTCAGCTCCGGCGTCCTTCACCTGCTCGGCTTTTCCCATGATGGCTTTTGCCAGGAACCCAGCAGGGGTTTGTGCTCCGCCACGTTCGAAATCAGCCTCCTGATTGCGGCACAGCAGGATTACCCTCCGCCTGAGGGCTTTCTTTCTTTTTCATTAACGTTGTTTTTCCCCGTTTGGGACCCTTCTCCCCAGAACTTTTCCAGGGCGGGAAGCTGGGTTACTCTGTATATCCCTACTCCCTCGTTTCGGTTCCTTTCCCAGCGTCTTTCAAGGATTGGATGCCTGAGAAGGCTTCCAGGAAATCTCAGTCTTAGAATATCTGAAATATGCCTGCACAGGAAGGATGCGTGGCAATTGTTTGACGGAATACAACAAAGAGAATGGACTTCTCAGAGTGGGTCTCAAAATAACCGGAGTGAGAAGCAGCTTCCGGTGGTTGCCCTGCCTCAGCTCAGCCATACAGCAAATGCAGCGGTTTGCTTCAGAGAGGCCCTGCCTCCTCTCAAGCCTTACCTATTGACTAAGTACGCTTGCTTCCCAGCACAGGGAATAACATTGCAGGCAAAGCTTGGGCCCCTGACAAACTATGCCTGTAAAAGAAAGCAGATCGCGAAGCATTCTGAATCTTTCCAAATCTTTATAGCGCTTTTATCAGGCAAAACGCTGCTTCAGTGGGTGAGCTCCTCAGACCTCGTGCAAGACCTCAAGCAATGTGTGTACCTCAGGTTGGGGATTCCTTCTGCTTCTCAAAGGCTCCTCTTCAAAGGTAAACAGCTTGATGATCTCCTGCCCCTCTCCTTTTACGATATTCAAAGAAATGCTTCCATTATTTTCTCTCTTCGCTTGAGAGGACGGGCTGCTGGACAGTGTTCTTCAACAGCAGCTTTCTCTTACAAAGACGCTATCCATGCTCAGAAAACCAAGCATTCTGCTGCACCAGCCCAAGCTCCAAAACCTTTTTTGGTGGACAAGCTGGAGGAATCCCCCACCATTGAGGTTGTGCATCCAACGATGGATAGGCAGTTCCAGTTGTTTGCTGAATTCGGCATTATTTGTAGGTTCAATGGGCTTTGGCCAAGCATAGCAGATCTCTACAAATGGGTTCACTCTAACTGGGCCAACAACTGCAAGGTTCTCTTCTGTTCTAAAGGGTTCTTCATTGTAGTTTTTGTTGACAGTGAGGATTATCAAAAAGCTTGACAGAGGGCCCTTGGTTCTGGGATTCTGCGGGGCTATTCTTAACCCCCTGGTTCCCAGATTTTGATCCCTCCACAGCTGTCATTACCAAACTCCCCATCTGGGTCAGGCTTCCCAACCTCCCAGTTCATTTATGGCACTTTGTTGTATTTGAAGTAATCGGTAACTCCTTAGGCCGCTTTCTAGCTACAGACACCTCCAGAGGGGAAAAGGGCATCTACACCTTCGCCAGAATATGCGCAGAAATAGACATGAGTAAAGGTTTACCAGAGCAGATCATTCTCAAGGTTGGAGACTTCCATTGGACGCAAACCTTGGATTATTAGAACACAGTGCTTCGCTGCAGAACTTGTCATCTTACTGGGCACCTTCATAGATCATGCCTAGCAATCCCAGCCCATAAGAAGAAGGCAGCTCCTAAGCCGAAATCCAAAAGCTGGAAGCCTTGTGACCCTCCCCCCATGGATGACTTCAGTTCCAGTTCAGATGAAGAGGAAGTGATTGAGGACGAGATGGATGCTTCGCTGGCTCATGACCCGCCCCCAACTGGTCCTGAGGAGTCTTCCGCCCCTACGCTCTCACAGAAACGTTCTCATGAGACTTCTCCTTCGGACTCAAACAAGGAGATCTCCCCGTCAGCCCAGCGTAGTCTGCAAGTTCTGCCATCCATACAGGATCAATTTGGATGGGTCAAAGTTGGTAAGAAGAAAGGGAAAAAGGGTCGAACTGTGGATTCCACTCATGCTGGGTTGAATCCCCAGTAATGCTCTTGTCTCATAGCCAGTCTGTTAGCTTCTTGTGTAGCATTGCTCTATTCCTGTCTACTCCTCAGAGCCGAGGTGGATAGTTCATCCTTGTCAGCCGCCCTGTTTCTTTGGGGTTCTGTAGGAGGTCTTTTGGTCAAGATGTCTTGTTCTCTGCTATGCCTCGGGCTCTAGTCAGCCCAGGCAATCCTTTTGTACAATATTTTTGTTTCTTAATACAAATGCTTACTTACAAAAAAAAAAAAGATGTGTCTTCATTTCAAATGCTTAGTCCAATTTCACAATTGCGATAATAAATCCGATTTGTAAAAAAAAAAACAATTTCCTCAATTTATGTTTGAATCATAAAACTTCATAAAGATAAAGAAATATTATTTGTGAATGCTTGATGATTCATACAAAACAATCCTCAATAAAAAATTCATCAATCGATCATGCAGATAAAGCGCCCTTATAGTTCTTCTTTCTTGCATCCTAGTTGAAGACATAACACTAGATAAAACCAATAACAAATTTTTGAGCATAATTTCGACAATGTAAAAACCCAACCTTAACAAAATTTGATTGCAATTAAGTTTAGTTAAGGTGAGTTATTGCATTTTTATTCAATTGTTTTTGTCTCGTGTTTCTTTTTTACGAAATTTCAATCAGATGCTCAGAGACAAAGTTATGACGATTTTCCCCACATAACATGTTTGAGATATAATTCGGGATAGTGTGAAAAGCCTAACTTCCTTGGATCTTATCTCTAGAAATATAGCGAGAAAAGATCTGAAATTCATATCTGAGGTTCATAGAGATTTAGGGTCAAATGGGT
>APFE030702473.1:0-32698 GCA_000404065.3 Pinus taeda
AAAATCATATTACAATGTAATTAATATGTATACAAGTAACTAATAATAACGCAAGAATCAATATAAGGTTAAGAAAATAAAAAAATTATATATATTAGAAAGGGAAGCAAAACAAATAATTAAAGGAAAAGAAACTTGATATAATGATAAATTAAATAACTAATTTCAAATATATTAATAAATTACTACAAATATATTGGTGATGATGATTAACATCCAATAATACCTTTATGGTATATCCAACCTAAAGAAAGTAAGAGATTAATTGAGATTCTTTAACATCTTTTTTTATGATCGATAACATTTTTTTCTATGATCGAAAAAAAGGGAGAGAAGGGATCCTAGATAATAATAGTTTTGTTGAGTTAGCAAGTCAAGAAGATTGGTAGTATGGCAAATATTTTGAAAAAAAGAATGGATGTGGGTAAGAGTTGGGAAATCCAAGAGAAAGTGCTTTTCACCTTCAACCCTCCTAATATATACATACATACATACATACATATATATATATATATGAATATCTAAATTAAATCTGAAATATAGTAGAGATTAATATAAACTAAATTTTTACATATTAAAATTCCCTAGTAATTATAATAGGGATTAAACATTTAGTATGTATATTAATAAATATACTACTAATGCTAACAATTATCAATATAAAAAAGGTAAATATATATTAATTTTAATCATATAAAATCATGTAAATAGTAATGAGTATCCTACTATAATGTTATTAAAGTTAATATAGAATTAAGTATTTATGGTACCAAAATAAAAGAAAATCAAAATATATTAGAAAAGTTGGGAAACAATTAATTAAAAGAATAACATATTATTATTATTATCTAATTTTAAATTGGTGTATGAGACCCCCTTGTTTGTGGGACAAGGGAGCCACCTTAGCAATTTGACTGCTAATTCAACGAAGGCATACATACTCTACCCCCTCTAGTTTTGAACGTAATCTTTTAGGAGGAAACACATGCTCTTAACCATTTAAATAACTTACCACAAATATATTAATATTACAAATAAATTAGAATGTAGGTTAATAAAAATGAAAAGAAAGGATTCTATATAAAAATATTATCATATGGGTAGCTACATATCGATAATTATTAAATAAGGTAAATTTAACTAATCATAATAAATTATTATAATAATTAAATATATATGAAGAATATAAGTAAAATTATAGAAATTCTACCTTTAAAAAACGAGGAAAGGGATAATCCAAAAGACAAAAGAGATTTAGGGATAGGTTAATTTAGCAATATAAATTAATCATAGAAGGGGAAAAGATTAAAAAAAAGGGTAAAAGAAAGGAAAGGGGAGGAAGAGGGGAATGAGCAATTTCGAAAAGAAAAAAAAAAAACTTTTAGGAGAAAGAAAATTCAAAAGTAACAATGGGAATCCAGTTCTTACTTATTTTCCAACCATCATTTTTGTTGAGATTTCCTAGTGTTTTTCAATTTCAATGGCTTCCCTAAACATCCTATGATGACACTAACCGATTTTGGCAAGGATCTTGAAGTTTTCAATGAAAATGTGGTGCTTGTTTTTCTTAGCGTGCTCTGCTAGAGAAAAATAATGAAATTGACTATATTTAATATCAACCATATGTTCTTGAATCCTCATTTTTATGGATCAACCTATCTTACCATCATAGAAAATGCCACAAGAACACAAAATTAAATAAGCATCTTTCATAGTTGAAGAATCAAGAAGATCTATGACTCGCCTCAAGATACTAAAAATGGTGTTCATAGAAACTTGATTTTTTCTTAATATAACAACTATCTTATCCATGGTTCCGTAAGTATTAAATCAAAATTGCTCACATCACAAAAGCCTTATCTCAAAAATTTATAACGCTATCAACTATCTTAACATTTTAATTCAACAAAACTATAGTGATTTAAAAATGATTTTTATATTACCCTTTTAATTTAAAAATAATAATACTAATTCAAGTAATCTATTATGATGTTATGATTTGATAAACCAAATAAATCTCAATAAACCTTAATCGGTACCAATATCTTCTAACAGCATTTTATATCATATTTTGAAATATATAATATTATCTTCATTTTATTATTTAAAAATCCTAATTACTATATTCAATTATTTTTTATAAATATATATATATTTATTAGTTAATAATATATTATCATAAAATATGTTATGTTTAAAGCCTATGCATAGTGACAAGGTTTTTCAAAAGTACTGTTATTGGAAGGTATGCATCCTGAGTATAAAAGCATGTATTAACTTGACTAGACGAGAGGAGGGAAGCGGGGAAGGATCACGAGTTGAGTGCACAGAGGGGCAAAGAAACCCCACGTATTGACTTGACTCGAGTGGGCAGAGGGTCAACTGGTAGGCTAGCTTGTCATAGGGCATTAAATTACTGGTTAGCTGCATGCCCTTTAACTTTATAACACGGATTTGTCTATAATGCGACTTTTTGGAGATTCCGGTGACTGAATCCGGCGGAAGAAATGAGGTTAAATCTCGATTTTTAGCAGTTAAAATGGTTTTTTAACTGCATATTTGGATTCAGCCCCCTGAAAAACCCCTGGGAGCCATTGATTGTGCAGAAACTAGCTATTAAACTTGGGATTCCAATGAATTGCTGCCGGATTTTGACCGGAAAAATATGCCAGAAAGGCTTTCAAAAAGTCGCGTTATAGACTACTGCTTTATAACACACTCCATTATTTTTCATTTATCTCGTTATGCGCACGAGTGCGTTATAAAGTTAAAAGACATGCAACTAACCAGTCATTTAATGCCCTATGGCATGCTCGTTAGCTCTTGCCCAACTGGCAGGCTTTTACAAGGTACGGAACGTATCGAAACAGATGTCGATTTGGAAAATCGAAACAGGCCTGAGCTGTCCGTATTGACTTGACTTTAAAGAGCAAAGGAGCAAATAAATCGACTCTAGTGGAGCAGAAGGGTGACGAATCTGGGGGATTTCTTATGGCAGAGGAGCTAAAAAATTGGGGGAGTATAGTGACGCTGACGCCGTAGATATTGAGTGGGTTTTGAAGAAAATTTGTGGCAATAAATGAAGAAAAAGGTTGGAATAAAGACGAATTCTACGCAGCGTTTCTTTATATATGGAACGCAGTGATAGCTAAGAACACACAACTCAGAGCATTTGAAGAAGTATTGTGTAGTGCGAGTGGTAGAAATGGATCTTCTGGTGATGTTATTGCTGCTTCTGTGCATGGCTGCCTCTGTGCCTGCAACGACATCTATCAATCACTCGGCGTGGAAGACATATTCCCATTCTCTGCGTCGGGCATATGCAGATCATCATCAAGATCTGTATTCCCGTCCTCGTCATCAGGGAACTGAGTTATATGGCCACATGCCCCGTGGATTCACTTCTCTCCTACGTCACTCTGATTCTGAACGAATAGAGGAGGAAGGTGATCAATTCATGGTGTCACTAATGGAGGCTCGGGCTCAGGATAAAAGCGACCTCGATGCTCTTTTGTCGTTCAAAAAGTTCATCGTATCAGAGCTTGATATCCTCTCCAACTGGACGGTGGAGAATTCCGAGAACATGTGCTCGTCATGGTATGGTATTTACTGCCAACCTCATACCAAGATAGTGGTCGCCATAGACCTTTCCAGAAAAGAGTTGGAAGGTACCTTTACCGCAACCTTATAAATTCACTCTTTGATTTATTTTTGTTGCACTCTTTCAATCATTCTTTCTGATAATTTTTCCATTCCATTTGAATCAGTCTTTCTGATACTTATTCCATAGGAAGAATTCTAGCCAAGTTTGGCCAGCTTAAAGCATTGCGAGCACTTGATTTGAGATACAATAAACTCTCAGGTTCTATACCATTGGAATTGGGCAAGCTGCAAGCGTTGGGAGCACTTGATTTGAGCTACAATCAACTCTCAGGTTCTATTCCAGTGCAATTGGGCATGTTGCAAAAACTAGAGTCCCTAGCTCTACAGGGCAACAATTTCACAGGCAGTATACCACGTCAGTTGGGAAATTTGACACGGCTGAGACACCTCTCATTTTCTCGTGACAATATGAACATGATGGCTTCTATTCTTTTCGAAATATTTCAACGTCCCCTCCGATCTCTTTCTCTTGGCCTTCGCTGAACCATACCTAAAGCCATTGTGAACTTGACCTCCTTGACCGAGTTAGAGATATACGGAAATAGTTTCACTAACATACCCCATGAAATTGCCGATTTGAGTAATTTGACGAGATTACTTCTTTCGGATAATAACCTCACTAGCATACCCGTCCAAATCGCCAATTTCAGTAATTTGATGAGCATTTGACCTTACTACTGACGTATTTAAAGCCATTGCTAATTTGACCAAGTTGAATCATTTGACGGTCATGATAACATGTTTATTGATAGTAGTCATGTAGCCATTTCCAATCTTACCAAGTTGACCAAAATAGACTTTCATTTTAACATGTTTATGAGCAATATTTCTATATCTTTTGTAAATCTGATTCGATTGACTTCTCTACTCTTCTATGGAAACAAGTTATATCCTTTTCAAAACAATTTTAATGATAGAATTTCTATAACTTGTAGTGATTTGACTCGATTGACTTATCTAGATATTTCTAGAAATGGATTCACTGGTAGCATCCTTATAGAACTTGTCAATTTGTCTCAGCTGACCCACCTAGATCTTTCTGCAAACAATTTCATTGGTAGCATTCCTCTAGCTCTTAGTAGTTTTTCTCGACTGACCTCCCTAGATTTTTCTCAAAACAAGCTCACTCATATCGCTGTGACCCTTTCCAATTTGACTCGGCTGACCTCCCTAGATCTTTCTGGAAACAAGCTCACAGGTAGCATCCCTGTGACACTTTCCAATTTGACTCGACTGACCTCCCTAAATCTTTCTGGAAACAAGCTCACAAGTAGCATCCCTGTGACCCTTTCCAATTTGACTCGGTTGACCTCCCTATATCTTTCTGAAAACAAGCTCACAGGTAGTATCCCTATGACCCTTTCAAATTTGACTCGGTTGACCTCCCTAGATCTTTCTCAAAACAATCTCACTGGTAACATCCTTGTGACCCTTTCCAATTTGAAGCAGTTGACCTCCCTAGATCTTGCTCAAAACAAACTCACAGGTAGCATCCCTGTGACCCTTTCCAATTTGACTCGGTTGACCTACCTAGATCTTTCTGAAAACAAGCTCACTGGTAACATCCCTGTGACCCTTTCCAATTTGACTCGATTGACCTCCCTAGATCTTTCTCAAAACAAACTCACCGGTAACATCCTTGTATCCCTTGCCCTTTTGACTCAATTGAAGTCCCTAATTATTTCTAAAAATCATTTCATTGGTAGTATCCCTGTGGATTTTTCCAATTTATGTGATCTTGAATATCTTTCCCTCTCATAAAACAACTTGGAGGGATCAATTCCCACTAGCAATGGCAATTATACTTCTATGATGGTTTTCCTGAGCACATCACAAATCTCACATATTTGCAAGTGTTGGATTTGTCCAACAACAGATTCAGTGGAAGAATACCAATTCATCTTGAGAGACTTTCTGGATTTGCAAATATACCCAATGATATTTATATGGAAACATTGGCAGGTTTACAAGTTAACATGAAAAGATATTAGTATACATTATTATATTTGTCAGATAAAAACAATCTACTTGATTTATCTTGCAATAATCTCATAGGAGAGATCCATGCAAGCATAGGCAATATGAATTGTTTGCGACTACTGAACTTATCTCATAATCATTTGGAAGGGAAAATACCTGCATATTTTAGTAGGATATCTACTTTGGAACAATTGGACCTGTCAAACAATAATTTGAGTGGATCGATTCCTGAAGAGCTCTCTATTCTACATGAGCTCGTTGTTCTGGATGTTTCATCAAACAATATTTGTGGCCGAATCCCAACAGGGACACAATTTTCCACTTTCAATGTATCTTCATTCCAAAAGAATAAGTGTTTATTTGGCTGTCCTTTAGATTCATGTAATACAAATGAAAGACAAGCAAGAAAATGTGATAATGTTATTAAGAGTAGTAGTGAAAAGGTGGGATGGCTGAGTCATGTCGATGAACATATGTCCTTAATAGCATTAGGGATGGGAATAGGGATTGGAATTGGGGGAGTGGTTGCTATATTTTTGTTATGGGATAGAGCTAAATTTTGGATGGTACTCCCAATGATGCCAAAGCCCTTTTTTGATGTGTATCGATTCCCTACATAATTAAATTTGCTAAGCTCAAAGCTTCTAATGCATTATACCAAAAACAAAGTATGTGGTATTAAAAAAATTCTCTCATCCTATATTGAGTATGGATATAAACATGTATAAATTGGTATGATGATTTAAAATCTACAAAGCATTTATAAAGTGATACTTTTTTATTATTATTATAAATCTATGTATTTGTTTTGTTTATTTAATCTATTATACTAATTTTATGTGCATGGTGCTTTATATAAATATAAGTCTACTGAACTTCTCATCTATATATTTTTTGAAGTTAATTTTTGGTCTTTGTTAAAAATAGAAAATTAATTCTAGATTATTCGTTTTATGTACAATGATAGTAACTTGTGTTTATTTTTATTTATATTAGAAACATAGATTCATTTTATAAACTTATTTCTTAACTTTGAAAGATGTTTAAAATCTTTGAAGGAAGTGTATAATATAATATATATAATTGGAAAATGAATCAATATTTATAATCGATATTAAAATTTATAAAATTACGAAAATATAAATAATATGCATTTTTTTTAAATAAATTAATTAAATATTAAATACTAACAAAATCCCACACAAAATAGATTAAGAGTAAAAAAATGTGCTACTTTCTTTATTCTTTTATATCTTTTATGGTGGAGGGGGAGAGTTTAAAAACTAAACTATGAAAATTTTTAATGTTTCAAACTTATAATTGAACTAATGCATTTTTCTAACTACTAGCTTAGAAAGGTTTCTAAGGTCTCTGTATGATCATGAGTTGTTTACATAAATATGCATGGTAGCTTAATATGCTTCAACTGACATGTTATACACTGCAATGGATAAATGTGGTATTCGTGTTTTCATTGATGGGATGTCGTATGTGGGTTTCTACATGGTTATTGGGGGTTTGGAGGGCTCTGTTTTTACTAATATTGTCATAAAATGCAAAGCTATATTCATCATTATTCATGGATGCTTTTTGTGCTTAACTAGATTGTTATGGATTTGGAGTCCCATTGTCTGATATGTTTTGAACATTATGGCTACCTATTTGTTTAAGGACTGCGATTGTCATCAAGAAAAAGGGTTATGATTGGTGTAATGCATGGTAACTCAGTAGATCTAATAATATTTGTTTTGGAAATTCCTTATGATATTGAACGGTGGTGTTGTATATGAGTCTATAGATGGATAGATTTATGGAATGTTTGCATTGGAATGAAGGTTTCACTTCTATTATGGTCATGTTTCTCAATATTTCTTGATGCCAAGGAAGGATTTGAAAATTCCTCAAAGTCCATAAGACTTCCAAGCTTGAGTGTTGTGGAGTAACAGATTTCCATACAAGTAAAATAAACCTTGGTGGAATTATAAAAGAATTCAGGTTTTGACAAATATCAAAGGAATAATGTAATCTTTATTTAATTAAATGGATTATGGTTTATTAACACTAATCCATGTTGCACTATCCCTGCCAAGTGATATGCATTGGTCACTATGGAGATGGGGCACTAATGGCAGAAGTCAAGGAATGGGAATATCCCTATTTTTTAGATAGAGGAGGAATAACCTGTTATAAGAGTTTTGAGAACCCAACGTTTCATACTACCAAGTGAGTCCATCATCAGGGGATCGTCAATATCTATTGACGCATCCCCTGATGATGGACTCACTTGGTAGTCTGAAACGTTGGGTTCTCAAAAACTCTTTAACAGGTCATTCCTCCTCTATCTAAAAACTATCCTCACCTGTATGGATTCATTATTTAACAATATCCCTATTACCTGACGTGATTTTTAACATTGTGCCATGAAGGAATGATAATGAGAGTGGGATCACTAGACAACAATATGTATGTCCCAAAGAATCGTAAATAGAAGGGAATATAACAAAAAATGAATAATTACATGAAGAGGTGAGGTTTTGTGGGTTCTTTTGGCTGGGTTGAGGTGGTTGATGGCACATAGGTTAGATGTGGTTGCCATATTGGAATTTAGAGGATGTGGACATGGACCTAGCACATTGTTAATATGAGACGTGGTAGTTAGAGAGGTGCTTTTGAATTTTGATTCGGTTGAACCCAACTAATAGGTGGTAGTTGGAAAGGGTTATTTTCAATGTTCATTTGACTGAATCCACCTAATATATGGTGTAATTCTGTGATTCCACTTGGCATGGGGATGCTACATGTTGTTGACATGGAGTCTACATGACCAAGGGACATGTCACTCGAAGCTTGACTCTCTGGAGGTGTTTTGCAGTGTTTCTTTTAAAACATGGTTGTGGTAGATAGAAGATGCAATACAAATATTTTCCTATTTCCTCACATAACATTTCCCTCGCATTGTGGTGGTTTGACAATGATAATTTCCCAAATGTGACTGTGGTTGATGGAAGGCACATGATGAGACTATGGCCATCATCTAATGCAAAACTTCCCATCACACTATTCAAATTCTAGTGTATAGCTTTGCTTCGCTAGGGCACAGTGGCACTATGGGCCCAAGATGATGTCGAAGCACCTAAGAAAATGGGTGCAAACTAATGAAGGAATTTGACAAGAAAATTCCCTTGCAAGTAATGTGAAATTAACCATCAGACTATGGATGTTTGAACAAGAAAATTCTTAGAAGAGTGGCATGAGGGTGGTGTGATAACATATTCGTTGCCAAGCTAGATGACAAGTGATGTGGAAGTGCCATGTAGGCCACTCAAGTTACCATGTGGCAAAACCTTGCTAATGTGGCAAGGGTTAACGGACCCGAGCTTCATATGGGCATAACTTTGAATCAAGATTCAGATTGAAATAAAATTTATACCATTAGAAAGCTCTCGATGAGCTAAATATGATGGTAATATCTATTTTGAATTTTTAAAAGATTGGAAAAAGATGATTTTTGTAACCCCATCTTAATAATCAGACCATAGAGGTGAGGTTAGTTTAAAATAACACCTTCCACATCCCAAGAAATATCCAAGGGGGTGGAAGGGTGTGTCATATATGTGTGTGTGTGGTGAAAAGGAAATTGTATATAGCAGTGGAATTACATTTTTTTATAAAAGAGAAAAGACACTAGTCTTGAAGCTTGTTATAATTATTGAAATTTTCTATTTTTTGAAAATGAAAGAAAGAAAAATCTCTTATAAATTTTTCTCAATTTCATGTTGTGGGTTGCTTACATTTAAAATAAATATTCAATAAAAAAATATTAATATCATTACCAGCATGAACCATAAGGGAAATCACGTTAATATTGGTTTGGAAAATTAATTATTAATTCCAAAGCCAAATATAATTGAAAAATAAGATATTTTTTGCAAAAACCGAAATGAAATGAAGGATTTGCAAGGAACAACTAATACTTATGGATATCTATCTCAATTCAATGTTGCAATTTTTGATAAATAAGAGACCAACATAATTCTCATTTTACCATTGTTCTGGAACATTGGGTTCATTTATATTAAACACAAATATTTTTTTTTATTTTTACTTTTCCCTACAAGAAGAGGAAAGTGACCTTTTGGGAAATTACAATGATATCAGATTTGATAGTACCTTCACCAAAATACCTAAAAGGTGATCATTCAATAAATTCAAAATCCAATATCAAAGATGTAAAGAAACTTCAATGAGGTTATCACAAATAAAAATTTCAGACATTCTAACTTAAAATATCATAGTAAAAAATTACTTGTGCAAGTCTATGAAACAAAAATTAGAAAGAGAAAAGGAATGCATCAAGACAAAATTCAATGAAGACCTATAAAAATAATTGAAGGAAATTTTTGCTGAAAGAGCCTTAATCAATATTTGCTTCAATAAATTAGAACATTGAAAAATAAGAAACTCAAGTATCAAAAGATTAAGGATAAAATCTATAAATGAGAATATCAATAAATTTCATGTCTGACGAACCTTAACTAAAATCTTCTCATGTAATTAAGAAACTTGATAATTTTGAGCAATCATTTGCAAAATAGAATATGACAACTTATCTATATGAAATTCTCAAAATTTTAAGATTCGAATATCGTAGTTGTGGAGGAGAACAAATAAAGATCCCATTGATCTCAGTGGTTGGAAAGATACAAATCCAATCAAAGTCAAAACATATTTAGATGTTGTTTTGGAAATGATGAGAATTCCAACTAAAGATCCATCAATAAAGCAAGCAAAATTAGTACATGAAGAAAAACACACCTGAAGTAATCCAAAAAAAAATTATGACCATGATAAGGGAAATCATATTACAAGAACTCCTTATTGGCATCCAAATAATAAAGGAAAATATCTTAAACAATAAGTGTATATGTATCATTCCAGAAAAAAGAAAAATTAACCTATCTACCAAAGAATATTGATAATAGTATAATTAAATTTCATATTAATAATTCATCTTTCAAATCATATAAGCACAACATTTCATAAAGGATCGAAGTAGGATGGTTATATCATGTTAGAGTTAAAAAATTGTGCTTAGTGCTTAGAAATATATACCATCTTGTATCATCAAAGATGTCAATGCCAAGAACAGAGAGTGATGCAAAAATATTACAAGCTAGTGAAAAAGACGTCAATCCTTTCCATAAGTATGATTTAAAGGAAAATCATTTCTAAAGGGGGGGTATTGTTATGAACAAAAATATAAAATAATACAAATAATATAAACGCATTAACTAATAACTTACAATTAATGATAACTTATAATTAATGATGAGACATATGAAAGGACATGTCCTAACCAAAAGACTCAACGTTAAATTAAAGGGCACTCTGACCGAGTATTTATAAAGGGGCCCTCATTTGTAATACCATATAAATTTTACTCATACAATTTATATAGTATAATTTATCCCATAATGGATACTTTTATATTGCAAGTATTTAGAAATTTTAACTCATGGGCAATTTTAGCTATCACATTAGAACTTCGAAGACATATATTTTTGGATCAAGTGCATTTTACTAATAGGAATTATTTTTCAAATGGGTTAAAAAATATTGTTTCTTGATATTGGATCTATTTTTAGACATTTCCACTTTAATTACAACAATCATTAAATTTACATGATTGTGGAATTTCCAATACCATATTTAATAAATACCAATTTACTTGTTGGTTAATGATTTAAGTTCACATTTAGTGATCGTCAAGGTTCAAATATATTATAGTTCCATTTTAGATTAACTAATCAACATAGTTGAATATGGCACAATGGTCAAGGAACTCAGTTTAGATAATGGAAGAGGAATCTAGTTTAGAGATGATTTTTTTTTTTACATAGGTTGAAATCTTCTCTCTAAACTTGTGAATTCTATTGTTTTTATCTTTTTTTATTTTATGCTAGTTGAGCTACTCAAAGAAATGTAGTGCTCTAGATTAGGAGGTAGAGTATTAGGAGACTTTATTATATCAGAGACCCATCTTAATTATATGTTTAAATGTACATAAGTTATAGGGTACTATCTATTAAGCCCTAATAAACCCATCTTAACTAGAAATCTATGAAGTGCTAGGATACTAATATGTTAAGCCCGAAGGTCGATTGAAAATATATTTTATTACGAATAATAAAAAATTCTTTGAGTAGTGATGCATTATCACTTATTCACTACCATAAAGGTTGAACATTTTAAATATCTCTCCAACCATTGATATATTGAAACCTTGAGTTAAATGAAGACGCCATAACTAGGATCTATGTTTGCATATAAAAGATTATGTAACCAAATATCAAATATATATGTAGATGTCAAAAGATAACACAACAAACCCTTGTTTAATATACCAAATAACCTGTGACTTCTACATTTGGATGCATCCATATTTCCTTAGAAGCCAAGGATTCTTTTGGGCATCACATAATGTCCTTGAATTTGAATCATATTCTTAGAACCTATAGAAAGAATTATTATCCATGCATTTATGACATAAATTAATAAAAAAACATAGCCAAAAAAAACATTATAGCTCCATCCTCAATAATAATATTATAATTTATTACTATGTACCAACTTTTCACCGTAAACATTAAGATAATATCTTATAATAATTTTCAACTTCATGGAAAATCTGCATAAAATTTGGACATTCCAAATACCCAAAGAACACTAAGAAAAGGTCATAATAAAATTTTAGAAGTTTTTCTATACAGGTTTAGGACATGTCGAGTTATATGATGCCTTTCACAACATGACATAATAGATCCAAATTTAATATAGATATATCCTAGTACAAACCTTGTTACTAAGACCTTCATGGTTAGCCTATAAACCAACCAAGAAGTTAAAAGAATTGAAATAGAACAAACTTAAACATAAGAATAAGAAACAGATGACGAAGCTTATGAGAAGAGGGTATGTGAACTAGCCTATCACATATTTCCTACTCATGATCATTGTTTATTTTACAACATAAAGATAGAATAGTAACTAGAAAAGTCTAAAAATTTCATTAGAAATAGAGTTTCTATCAAAACAGTAATGAAATTAGGCTACAATTTTCT
Source organism: Pinus taeda (assembly GCA_000404065.3). Classification (NCBI taxonomy): domain Eukaryota; kingdom Viridiplantae; phylum Streptophyta; class Pinopsida; order Pinales; family Pinaceae; genus Pinus; species Pinus taeda. Next base: position 12,765 of record APFE030702473.1, read on the forward strand.
ATATAATCAAATTACAACCTAAAAAATATAATGGAGCATGAAATAACTCCCTTTGACACTCAGCTTAAATAAGAATTAGTTAGGTGTACCAATAATAAAATAATCCATAAGTCTTTGTAGGCGTTTCCACAAACAACAATGTTTTTTTTTGGTAGTATAGAAAAATAGGCAGAGAACTCAGAGAACTTGGAGAACATGTGCTCGTCATGGTATGGTATTCACTGCCGACATCATACCAAGATAGTGGTCGGCATAGACCTTTCATTTATGCTCTTGGAAGGTACCCTTTACCGCAACCTTATTTCACTCTTTGATTTATTTATTTTTCACTCTTTGAATCATTCTTTCTGATAATTATTCGACAGGAAGAATTCCAGCCAAGTTTGGCTAGCTTAAAGGGTTGTGATCTCTTGACTTGATCGAAAATCAACTCTGAGGTTCTATTCCAATGGAATTGGGCTAGCTTAAAGCGTTGTGAGCACTTGATTTGAGGGACAATAAACTCTCAAATTCTATAATAGTAGGATTGTGCATGTTGCAGAAACTAAAGTCCCTAGCTCTAGAATACAACAATTTCATAGGTAGTATACCACGTTAGTTGGGAAATTTGACATAGCTGAGACACCTCTCATTTTCTCGTGACAATATGAACATCATGGGTTCTATTACTTTCGAAATATTCCAGCTTCTTCTCCAATCTCTTTCTCTTGTGATGCAGGAGCATGTGACTCAGAGGGAAAAAGTCTTCCAACTTATTCCAAAAATAAAAAAAAAATCTATAGGCAAGGGAGTGGGATCCTTTAGCCTGCAATTTCTATGTTTTTTCAGTTAAAAAATAGGATAAGAGTAGAGAATAAAACATGCTATCTATATCACAGATAGATAAGCTGTAATAAAGCTTTCCATTTTAATCATTCCATGAAAAGCCTGCTTTTGTAATAGATAAGGTTTGAGAAGAGCTATCCATTTATGATAATAAAAATAAAGTGGCAGCAAAGCTCGCATTGGAGAGGAGCGGTGCCAAAAGCATTAGTATTGAAACTTTTCTCTCGGCGTTCTCAAAATTCAATGATTTTCTATTAGTATGGATGCATGTATCCAATAGTTTTGCTGCACTGTGTTGAAGCATGGCGCAGAGTTTAGTTTGATGTTAAACGTAGAGTTCGGTCAATTGTAACATATTTTTAATGACCGGACATTCTGTCCATTTGTGAACCAAACTATGATTGATTGAGATGCGGTGTTAAGAATTAGTGATTGAAATTAATTTGCAGTGAATTTGTGAATGATGCCTTGCCTTTAATAATGATTGTGTTCAATGCATTCACACGTTGTTTGGTTGCATGATGAGAAAAGCACAGTGGACAGAAGTGTTGAAGAAGCAGATTGCCGGAGTATTTGTAAAGGTAATCCAAGTGAAATAGTATGGCGCTGTTTGAAGATTTTTGTATCGATTTGACACTGTAAGCGTTGAGGACGCCATTGAACTGTCAGGGTGTTTGTAAGGCGTTACAACTTGAATTGATAATTCGATTCAAGTTGAATCAGTTCATTGCACGTTCATGGAGGTGTGAAAGCATGGTGGAAGACAAAGTCTACTAGTAAAACATGAGAGCACAGAACAATTGGCATGATGGAATGGTAAAAGGTGCGACTTGGTAATTATCCAGGTCTGACACTATAAAAGTCTGCAAAGGTAAGTCATGAATTGAGTTGAGTTGCGTTATGAATTTGAAACATAATTCTTTAAAAATCGCATTGTATAGCCCAGAAATCGAAGGCGTTAATGGAAAGAAAGGATTGATTGTAGAGGTGCATTGTGAAGGTCAGTTTGATGCGGCGTTATGAGATTTATACAAGATTTCAATTTGTATTATACGCTGGAAGCATTGCTAAGCTACGAGTAAAATGATATTTGAGTGATTTCATTGATATGCATTGAATGACTGAAAGGAACTGGCGTATTAATGGATGGTGGTAATTAAGTCAATGAGTGAAGAATTTCATATGTATAATGTTTGTTTAACCATGTCCAACTTGTTTAAAATAAAAAGGGCGCACATATAAATATAGTGGAATAGAGTTGGCTGAGTTTATTGCTAATTAACTAAGTTCTCTTATAAGATTGTTGAAAAGGTATTAATACATTTTAAATGAAGCATAGTTAATAGCCATAAATGGAAATTGATAGGTACTTAAAATTTGATCTTATGAGCTACCAAAATTAGAAGAGTTGAGACTGTCTGATTTGAGTTTATTGGGGTAATAGTTGAGATGCATTCTCATATGCACAGATTTTAAAGATCCTGGTTATTGCAGGCCCTACCTGCATCATTTGGTATCAGAGCCATCAACTGACATTGAATTGAATCTCAGGAGCAGGAGAAGGATGGCTTTCAGAGTTGGAAGAGGACGAGGATGTGGTGGAAGAGGACGACCTGTTGTGAATGCTGAAATAATGGAAACCATAGAAGAGCTGCGAGCTGGATTGGATGCGTTAACTTCATACAAAAACATAGATGATGGAGATGTCAGTGAGCCCGAAATTGAAGCTACAGAGGAGGAAGGTGTACAGGTTACTCCTGAGATGAGGTTCTTTCAGTCAGTGTTGAAATCCCAATCCAGGCCATGGAACCAATTAGTACCGGTATACCAAGGAGGACTGAATCCAGAAGAATTGATTGACTGGATTAATAGCATGGAGAAATTCTTCGATTATGAAGAAACGGAAGATGAGAAGAAAGTAAAGTTTGTTGTCACCAAATTAAAAAGCCATGCAGCGCTCTGGTGGGATGGTGTGCAGGCGGGAAGGAGGATACTTGGTAAGCAGCCAATCAAGAATTGGAGCAGAATGGTAGCAAAGTTAAAAGGTAAGTTTTTGCCTAGTAATTATCAGCAAACATTGTTTAGACAAATGCAAAAGTCTTAGACAGAGAGCTTTAACAGTGAAAGAATATACAAAAGAGTTTTATAAAGTGAGTATAAGAGCTGGAGAAGCCCAAGATACAGATGAGAAGGTGGCTAGATATATGAATGGCCTTAGGATGGACATTCAGGATGAGATAAGTTTGTTGTCTCCAAAAACAGTAGAGGAAGCTTATCAGATAGCGTTGAAAGCTGAGGAAAAACTCATGAGGAAGAAGTTTGCCAGAGGGAGAGGGACTTTTAGAGGAAAAGGAAGTCAAGGTGGTAGTGGAAGATCTACAACACCTAAAGAAGGAGCTAGCAGTAGCTCAACCCAGCATGCACCCACAGGAGGTGATGCAAAGGCAGAGGGAGTTTTTCTAGAGGAAGAGGAGGCAGAGAAATAAGATGTTACAGATGTAATAAGCTGGGACATAGAGCTTTTGAGTGCCCAGAGAATGCAGAAACAAAGCAGAGGAATGCAATTTTTGCTCTAGTTGAGGAAGAGGCACCAGTGGCAGCAGTATTAGAAGAAGAAAATACACCAGAAAGAGGAGAATATCTGGTAGCTAATAAAGTTCTACTTAAGCCAGCAAAGGAGATGGTTGAACCACCACAAAGGAAGAATTTATTCAGGACAGTGTGCAAAGTCCAAGGGAAATGTTTCCAGATGATCATTGATAGTGGCATCACTGATAATTTGGTTTCTACAGAAGTAGTGGAGAAATTGAAGCTGAAGACAATGAAGCATCCAACACCTTATAAAGTGTCATGGTTGCAAAAGGGACATCAACTGTTGGTAAGATGAACAGTGTGAAGTGGAATTTCAAGTGGGCAAGTACAAAGATAAAATTGTTTGTGATGTGATGCCTATGGACGTGTGTCACATATTGCTTGGAAGACCTTGGCAATATGACAGAGGAGCCATACATGAGGGAAGAGAAATACCTACAAGTTTGGAAAGGATGGTGTCAATCACACGTTGTTGCCTCTGCAAGAAGAAGATGGACTGGGACAGAAGAATGATCCAAAAAATATGTTACTTGAAGGAAAGGAATACCTGAAGCAGATTGAAGAAAATGAGGTAAATTTTGCTATAATTTGCAAGCCCAAGAGCAATAATGACTTCCACTAAAGTTTCTGATTTACCCATTGAAATTCAAGAAATGCTGGAGAAATATTGTGATATTATTGTTGATGATTTGCCTAATGAATTACCGCCCATTCGAAGAGTCAGCAGGCTACAACAGAAAAGAGATCGACAGATAAACATACAGTTAACAGAGGAGTTGAGGAAGCTCGAGCAGATGATGGATGCCTAGTTGAGACAGGAAGAACTCAGAGAAGCTGAGTTGGAAGAGGAGGTTTCCATTGGTGAAACAGAGGAGAAGATCATTGATTATTTCTTGAGTTATTGGGTAAATCCAGATCAATTGGATAATGTAAAACCATGTATTTTTGTAGCTGACAATTGTGATGTGATTACAGGTTTTATTGAGGAGGATGTGCAATCTTGTGAAACTGTTACAGCACAAGAGGAAGTTCTTATGGATGTAGAAGAAGTGGATCAGTTTGTAGCACGGATAAGTGAAGAAACAATTGAGACTGTTGAACTTTGTGATTTTCAAACTGAAATTTTGTGTGTGAATGCAGGGACTATAAGTGATGATGGTATGCTTCAATAATGCCACGGATAAATTGCATTGTTGGAATACTTGTTGAAAAATCCAGAGTATGACAGGGAGATTGCAAAAGAAAGAGTTCAGTACAATGAACAAGAGGAAAAAGACATCATGGAAACAGATGGTATGGGAGGAAGACTAGTTGATAGTCTTGAGAATTCTTTAGAGAATTCTTTGGGCAGAGAGAATCAGCATACTGATGTTCTGATTGAGATGGAGAATTTAGAACATCATACTGAAATGCTGGCAGAGGGAAGTAAGGCAGTGATGCCTTATGATTTTTTTTTTAACAAGTGTTTTGTGAATGCAGGTATTATCGTAGGTGTTGAAGGACATTTGACTCAGTTGAACAGTCAAATGAAAGAGAAAGACGAGAATTCTGTGGAAATTTCTAATCCATGGGATGAGGACCTTATGTTGCTGGAAAGGATGCTGAATGATCAGAATTCAGTGCAGAAAGGATCTCAATTTCAGAATTGGGACTTGCAGATGCATAGAGATGAAAATAACGAAAAGGAGTACGCAAAGTACCAGTCCAGTAAGTTGTTGATAGGAGTAGGAAAGGAAGAAGTTTTCCATTGTAGAAGACAAGAGGGCATGGATGATTGGGTGGCAGTAAGAAATGAGAACGTAAGAACGGAAACAAGTATAGAAGCAAGAAGCCAGCAAGTAACGGTAAAAATTGAACGAGTAAGAACTGAGCAAGCCGTCTTAACTCAGCAGGTAGCAAGAAATCAACAGCTTGAAGATTTATTGGACAAGGAATTGAATTAATTAGAAGAATCATGTTGAAAGTGTCTTAGAGGAAGACATCAGCAAAGAAGAGAAGCAGCAGAAGCAGCAGAAAAATGAAAACAGGGACAGATTGTGAAAGTGCAGCTAGTGGAGCAAGACAACATAAGATATGGAGACCAGGAGAAAAGCAGCATACGACCGCAGAAATTGATGATGAGTTACAAAACAAAATGTGGGATCCAGGCGGAGAAAGATTTAAAAAGCATGATCAGGAGATCATGATCATTTTCTACCTTGGGAGTCTGATGCAGGAGCATGTGAATCAGAGGGAAAACGTCTTCCAACTTATTCCAAAAATTAAAAAAAAAAATCTATAGGTAAGGGAGTGGGATCCTTTAGCCTGCAATTTCTATTTTTTTTCAATTAAAAAATAGGATAAGAGTAGAGAATAAAACATGCTATCTATATCACAGATAGATAAGATGTAATAAATCTTTCCGTTTTAATCATTCCATGAAATGCCTGCTTTTGTAATAGATAAGGTCTGAGAAGACCTATCCATTTATGATAATAAAAATAAAGTGGTAGCAAAGCTCGCATTGGAGAGGAGCGGTGCCAAAAATATTAGTATTGGAACTTTTCTCTCAGCGTTCTCAAAATTCAATGATTTTCTGTTAGTATGGATGCATGTATCCAATAGTTTTGCTGCACTGTGTTGAAGCATGGAGCAGAGTTCAGTTTGATGTTAAACATAGAGTTCTGTCAATTGTGACAGATTTTTATGACCAGAAATTCTGTCCATTTGTGAACCAAACTATGATTGATTGAGATGCGGTGTTAAGAATTAGTGATTGAAATTAATTTGCAGTGAATTTGTGAATGATGCCTTGCCTTTAATAATGATTGTGTTCAATGCATTCACACGTTGTTTGGTTGCATGATGAGAAAAGCACAGTGGATAGAAGTGTTGAAGAAGCAGATTGCCAGAGTATTTGTAAAGGTAATCCAAGTGAAATAGTATGGCGATGTTTGAAGATTTTTGTATCGATTTGACACTGTAAGCGTTGAGGACGCCATTGAACTGTCAGGGTGTTTGTAAGGCATTACAAATCGAATTGATAATTCGATTCAAGTTGAATAAGTTCATTGCACGTTCGTGGAGGTGTGAAAGCACGGTGGAAGACAAAGTCTACTAGTAAAACATGAGAGAACAGAACAATTGGCACACTGGAATGGTAAAAGGTGTGACTTGGTAGTTATCCAGGTCTGTCACTATAAAAGTTTGCAAAGGTAAGTCATAAATTGAGTTGAGTTACGTTATGAATCTGAAACATAATTCATTAAAAACCGAATTGTATAGCCCAGAAATCGAAGGCGTTAATGGAAAGAAAGGATCGATTGTGGAGGTGAATTGTGAAGGTCAATTTGATGCAGCGTTATGAGGTTTATACAAGGTTTCAGTTTGTTATATACGCTAGAAGCATTCCTAAGATACAAGTCAAATGATATTTGAGTGATTTCATTGATATGCAATGAATGACTGAAAGGAACTGGCGTATTAATGGATGGTGGTAATTAAGTCAATGAGTGAAGAATTTCATATGTATAGAGTTTGTTTAACCATGTCCATCTTGTTTAAAATAAAAAGGGCGCACATATAAATATAGTGTAATAGAGTTGGCTGCGTTTATGGCTAGTTAACTAAGTTCTCTTATAAGATTGTTGAAAAGGTATTAATACATTTTAAATGAAGCATATTTAATAGCCATAAATGGAAATTGACAGGTACTTAAAATTTTATCTTATGAGCTTCCGAAATTAGAAGAGTTGAGACTTTCTAATTTGAGTTTATTGGGGTAATAATTGAGATGCATTCTCATATGCACAGATTTTAAAGATCCTGGTTATTGCAAGCCCTACCTGCATCATCTTGGCCTTCGCTTAACCATACCTAAAGCCATTGTGAACTTGACCTCCTTGACCAAGTTAGAGATACACAGAAATAGTTTCACCAACATACCCCATGAAATCGCCAATTTGAGTAATTTGACGAGCTTAGATCTTTGGTCAAATAACCTCACTACTCACGTATTTATAGTCATTGCTAATTTGACCAAGTTGAACCATTTGATAGTTTATGATAACATGTTTATTGATAATGGTCATGTAGCTATTTCCAATCTTACCAAGTTGATCGAAATAGAATTTTATTTGAACAAGTTTATGAGAAATATTTCTATATCCTTTGTAAATTTGATTCAATTGAATTCTCTAGAATTCATTGAAAGCCGATTATATCTTTCTCGAAACAATTTTAATGATAGCATTTCTATAACTTATAGTGATTTGACTTATTTAGATATTTCTGAAAATGGATTCACTAATATCATCCATGTAGCATTTGCCAGTTTCTCTCAGTTGACATACCTAGATCTTTCTGCAAAAAATTTCCTTGGTAGCATTCCTCTAGCTCTTAGTAGTTTGTCTCAACTGACCTCCCTAGATTTTTCTCGAAAAAAACTCACTCATATCCCTATGACCCTTTCCAATTTGACTCTGTTGACCTACCTAGATCTTTCTCAAAACAAGCGCATGGGTAGTATCCCTATGACCCTTTCCAATTTGACTTGGTTAACCTCCCTAGATCATTCTCAAAAGAAGCTCACAGGTAGCATCCCTATGACCCTTTCCAATTTGACTCGGTTGACCTCCCTAGATCTTTCTCAAAACAAGATCACAGGTAGTATCCCTATGACCCTTTCAAATTTGACTGGGTTGGCATCCCTAAATCTTTCTCAAAACAAGCTCACTAGTAACATCCTTGTGACCCTTTCCAATTTGAGGCGGTTGACCTCCCTAGAGCTTTCTCAAAACAAATTCACCGTTAGCATGCTTGTGACCCTTTCCAATTTGAAGTGCTTGACCATCCTAGATCTTTCTCAAAACAAGCTCACTAGTAGCACCCCTGTGACCCTTTCCAATTTGACTTGATTGACCTACCTAGATCTTTTTGAAAACAAGCTCACTGGTAACATCCCTGCGATCCTTTCCAATTTGACTCAGTTGATCTCCCTAGATCTTTCTCAAAACAAACTCACTAGTAGCATCCCTGTAACCCTTTCCCTTTTGACTCAATTGAACTCCCTAGTTCTTTCCAAAAATCACTTCATTAGTAGTATCGTTGTGGATTTTTCAAATCTATGTCATCTTGAATATATTACCCTCTTGTAAAACAACTTGGAGGGATCAATTCCCACTAGCAATGGCAATTATACTTCTCTAATGGTTTTCTCTGCTCATTCTCATAACCTCTCAGGGACGTTGCCTGCATCTTTGGCCAATTATACCCAACTTCAATTATTGGATTTAAGCAAAAATGGATTCATAGGGGAGCTTCCTCAATACTTTTCATTTTTCCATGACTTGAGCATTTTGAGCCTTGGCTATGATAGTCTACATGGTTGTATTCCTCAGCACATTACAAATCTCACATATTTGCAAGTGTTGGATTTATCCAACAACAAGTTAACTGGAAGAATACTAGTTCATCTTGAGAGGCTCTCTGGTTTTTCAAATATACCAAATGTTGGTGATGATGAAATTGTTGCAGATTTAGAAAATAACATGAAAAGATATGAGTATACATTATCATATTTGTCATCTCAAAACACTATACTTGATTTATCTTGAAATAATCTCATAGGAGAGATCCCTGCAGGCATAGGAAGTATGAATTGTTTGTGACTACTGAACATATCTCATAATCAATTGGAAGGTAAAATACTAGCATCTTTTAGTAGGATATCCACTTTGGAACAGTTGGACCTGTCAAACAATAATTTGAGTGGACCAATTCTTGAAGAGCTCTCCATTCTACATGAGCTAGATGTTCTTGATGTTTCATCAAACAATCTTTGTGATTGAATCCCAACAGGGACACAACTTTCCACTTTCAATGTATCTTCATTCCAAAAGAATAAGTGTTTGTTTGGTTGTCCTTTAGATTCATGTAATACAAATGAAAGACAAGCAAGAAAAGATGATAATTCTATTAAGAGTAGTAGTGTAAAAGTGGGATGGCTAAGTCATGTGGATGAAAATATGTCATTAATAGCATTAGGGATGGGAATAGCAATTGGAATTGGAGGATTAGTTGCTATCTTTTTGTTATGGGATAGAGCTAAATTGTGGATGGTACTCCCAATGATGCCAAAGCCCGTTTTGGGGTACCAAAAAAAAGTATGTGGTATTAAAAAAATTCTCTCATCCTATATTGAGTATGGATATAAACATGTATAAATTGGTATGATGATTTAAAATCTACAAAGCATTTATAAAGTGACACTTTTTTATTATTATAAATATATGTATATTGTTTTTGTTTATTTTTAATCTATTTATACTATTTTACGTGCATGGTGCTTTATATAAATATAAGTGTACTAAACTTCTCATCTATATATTTTCTATAAGTTAATTTTTGGTCTTTGTTAAAAATACAAAATTAATTCTAGATATTCATTTTATGTACAATGATAGTAACTTGTGTTTATTTCTATTTATATTAGAAACATAGATTCATTTTATAAACTTATTTCTTAACTTTGAAAGATGTTTAAATTCTTTGAAGGAAGTGTATACACACACACACACACATATATATAATTTGAAAATGAAATCATATTTATATTGATATTAAAATTTAAATAAAAAATTAACAAAAATATAAATAATAGTTTTTTTTTTTTAAATAAAACTTTAATTAAATATATTAAATACTTAACAAAATCTCACACAAAATAGATTAGACTAAAAATGTGCTACTTTCTTTATTCTTTTATATCTTTTGTGGTGGAGGGTGAAGAATGGGAGGATTTCTTATGGAAGAAGAGCTAAAAAACACTACAAAGATGCTATATATAATAAACTGCATAACATAAAATCATAAAGTTATCATGATCTCGTCAGTGCATCAAACACTTTCAGGATGCTAAAAAGAAATGTTCCATATCCTCCAAAACCCCCCACAAACTAGACCCCTCAAATGAGGTAAGAGGTTATTATATACAAGAAGGTTTAATAACCATTTGCATAATTGTCTTGTGAAATTATAGTGCATAGTTAAAACTAAATTTCTTTCGAAAACATTTGGTTTTTCCATGATAGCTTAAAAATTTAGTCCTTCCTTGGATGCAACACCAAATGTTTAGACTTCTTGGATTTTGAAAAACTATAAAATTTTCCTCCTTAAATCAACATTATACATAATTCTTCATCAAATTATTTTTGCCTAGATTTTTAATCTATTATATGTAATTCCCCTCATCATGTAAATGAGAGTAACTAGTATCCATCGTATCAAATACATTTGGTATCCTCTCCAACTGGACAGTGAAGAACTGCAAGAACATGTGATTGTCATGGTATGGTATTCGTTTCAAATATCATACTGATAAAAACTAAATATATATTAACTATAAACTAAATGGCTCTCCAGGTGAGATACCTGGAGAGTGTACAAACACTCATACAAGACCACTTGTTCCATTAAGTCAGATGAGGCTCAAATATATAGGCTTTCACACTAATGAGATGGTTTCAACCACTTCCTAGATATTAGGGTATGGGATCTAAGATTAGAGTCTCAAACCTATCATCATCATAACAACAATATAAGTTTAGCTTTCTCCATTACTTCCAACACTCCTCCTTAATGGAGAAAGGGTACTGAACAATAACATACGCCTGCTGGTCTAGTCTCAGCTAGGCTTACAATTAAAACATGAAAAACTTGATAACAGAGGTTTTCATTTTGGTCTTTTTGCTTGTGAGTCCATGCTTGTTCATCTTGAGTTGAGGCTTCATCTTCACTTTCCTTGCCATGAGGTAGTAATGTATCTTCACCTCATTTCTTCCGCAGTTATGGAAAACTTGAATTCTTATTCTTGCCCTTCTCAAGATTATGATAGACTGGATAGGAGAATTTTCCCTCTCACTATTTCTGGTGTCAACCATCTGAAAGTCAGCTATGATGTAGTCATCATTCATTGTTGTAACGTCTGCACACATAGAAATATTAATGAGATCATCACAATTTAAATTCTCTCCAGCTTTATCTTCTTTTGCCACGTCTTTGCAATAAGCTTCATGTGGCTCATCCAATTGATCTTCGACACTTTGTTCCTCTTTACATCCTTCCTGAAGATCAGCTCGTGTGTCTTCAATCTCAGGATCTTGCACAACAGACTGTGCCTCTTGATTTTCATGGTCATCAACAGAACCACATTGTTTTTTCTGAAATTTCTTTTGACTCGAACATACTACCCATGTTAATGCCAAATTCCCACATGAAAAAAACATCATCATTAGAATCAAAAATATCTTCAAATATAGACATGTTGTTAAAGTCCATCTTATCTCACTTTATCTTGCTTCGGGATTTCTTTTCGACTCGACACGGTCCTCTAACGAGCTCCAACAACCCCGTTACTACGCAGGTGGGAAACTTCTCCCTTTGGTAGCTCTTCAACTGTAGAACCTTGTAGACTGTGGCTTTTGTGCAACGCAGGTCTCGGTGCCCTTGACTCTGGAGACGAGCAACAAAACGACCTCTCACAAGATGGAAGTGCTAAATATCTAATTCTGATGTATGTAATTATCAATTTCAGATAATACATATTTCTGAAATGGGTTAAAATCAATAAGAAATTTTGCATTTTCATAGTGGCATATAATAACTTAGAAGAAAATTTACCCAATTGGTTTTGGAATCTCCTCAACCTGCAACTTGAGTTTCTCAAACAATAAGATTTCCAAGACAAATATGCTAAATGACATTGACAACAATACCAGATCATTGCTATCAACAGTGATGGTGCCTCAATCGACATGTAGATCTGGGCATGCTGATCTCTCCTCCGTTGATTTCACGCGATCTGGCAGTCTGACAATTCTGCAGGTGGAATGGATGTCTAGCTCCTGTCAGCCTCCATGCACCTGCGATCCCATCTTCTTCTACCGCGGTAGCCTCTCTCCCTCATATGATATACATCCTGGCATCGTAGATTGCACCCACACATTGCGCCAGCATGTACAAGACCGTGCGATTTAGGGACACCTTTTAAGCAAGAAGCATAGAAAAAATGACTGCAGGGTTTATATGGCCACTTGAAATCCCAGCATGCAATACATGAGAACAAAAATCATTCCCCCAACAGCCCATGTAATACCAAAGGCTCCAACGCTAGCACACGCATTCTTCTGGTTGGCTTGACCGATGATTGTACTTACTGTTATGTATACAAAAAAAACGTAGCTATAAACTCAGTTATGATGGCCCTGTAGAAGGACTAGAGTAATAACTCGTTTAAATCTAAAATCGGACCAAGAGATAGTTCAACATACTCCGCTTTGCTTACTCCTCATGGCCTCCGGGCAAGTCTGGCCTCATGCAATCTCTTCACAACAGAAGCAGCGACACAGCACAATTTTTATTTTTTGTTGTTTTGAATGGTCAATGCGATTTACCACAGTGGATTCACGCCATTCAACCCTTCAGTCACTCTGTTCCACCCTTCAGTTGCGCTGAAATGTCAAAATAAAATATAGGAAGTCCCACAATCGGATAGACGCGATTTTTCCTCCAAACCACGCGCCGATTTCGCTTCAGGCATGATGGGAAAATCCTTCACTCAGTATACAGGTTCCTTCGTCCAGGTTACTTTTTCTTGTAGCTCTGACACCATGATAAAAACTTAATATATATTAACTATAAACTAAATGGCTCTCTAGGTGAGATACCTGGAGAGTGTACAAACACTCGTACAAGCCCACTTGTTCCATTGAGTCAGATGAGCCTCAAATATATAGGATTTCACACTAACGGGATGGTTTCAACTACTTCCTAGATATTAGGATATGAGGTCTAAGATTAGAGTTTCAAACCTATCATCGTCATAAAAATAATCTAAGTTTAGCTTTCTCCATTACTTCCAACACATACCAAGAGAGTGGTTGCCAAAATCTTCCGATTAAGATCTTGGAAGGTACCATTTACCCATCTCTCAACAACCTACACTTATTTCATTCTTTGTGTTATCACTTAAGAAATGATTTCTAAATTTGGAGCATTAGTTCTATTCCAAAGGATTAGTGTTAGCCTTGGTCTAGTCTTTCCATGGTTTCAACACTCCATTCTTGCCCATCACTGGTCCCACATCACACATTATTTCCATGTGTCAAGCTTGTGTCAAGGTTTACATTTTAGATTTCTTCCTAAGTCATAATGTTAGATGGTGGTTAACTCGCTCTTATGGTTTTTGGGGTCTAAGTCATAGGGTTAGAGTCTCATTTCCATCATCAAATAAAGCTCAACAACCTTGTTTTACACTTTATGGATCTCATATCATGTTTTGAAAGTCCAGTGTTTAGCCATTTTGAAATTTTTTTGAAACTTGCTACGAATCCATGTTTTCGTAGTGCAGGCAGTGTAGAAAACCAGTTTTGCGCTACGAAATCATTGAACTAGGAGTTTTCGTAGCGCACTACGAAACCCCTGAAGCAGCCTGTTTCAACAGAAAAACTGTTTTTACTAATCAACTTCCAGAAGGTTTCCTGAGCAGCTAAAAACTCAATTTTGAAAACCGAAAGAGGATTTCTTCATAACACACTGAAATACAAAAAAATCTTTCAGTTTCTTCGAATTCATTCTGAGGTGGGAGGAATTTATAGTCAAACTCGCGCTACGAAACCACTGTAGGTGCAGTTTTTCAAAAAACAAAATTTCTTGTTTTACACGTGTTCATCAAGGATTGATTCTGGACAACTGGAGGAGTTTTTTAAAAACCCAAGAGATGTTTTTGTTCTAGAAATCATGGGCTACAAAAACCTCTTTCAGGTTCGAAAAATGTGTCATGGATGAGGAGATAAAGGCTCTATCCCACGTGCCATTTTCAGTGATCCTAAACCTAAAAACAGGGAAACATGTTCCCTAATTTCTAGGGTTTGTCTTCAGCAGTCAGGTGACCACGTGGGATGCTTCATCAAATTCGACTTCTTGAGGTTGCAAGCTATCAAAGAATGCTTTAAATGCTTAGATAAGGTTGTTGTAATCATATTAAGGAGTTACACTCCTAGTTGTATTAGGTCTCTAGGACTACTAGTTAGCTGTCATTTGCATTTAATAGTTAGTTTTAAGTTAGAATAGGTGTCACTCATAGAAAATTCGAATTATCTTGATGAGGGATGAGGGAATCCATATTTTAAATGCTATATATGAAGCAAGAGGTTGAAGGAGGAAAGGGTTGGAGATTTTTGGCCCAGCTGCTGCTTTATGTGAAGGAATACAATCAATAATGCAGAAAGGTTTTCTTGAACAAAACTGAGTTTGATAGAGTTCAATCCTTTCTTGATGTATGTGTTATTTTAATTACTTGTAGTAGATCTTATTGTTAATACTCATAATTTGTAATCTAATGCTATGACTTCCTTTAACAATAAGATGTCTGTGTTTTATATTTGAACCACCAGCACTAGAGCACATTGCTATTATTCAAAATTCACTACCATGTGCTTTGATTTCTTTTAGTAATAGAGTGATTGTGTTGAGCAGTAGATCTCATTGCTATTACTCAGAACTCATAACATTATGCTCTGACTTCCTTTAGTAATGAGATGACTGTGTTTTTTTAGAATCTTGTGAGTAAACCACCTTTGAACCATCAGCAGTAAATTTCATTACTATTACTCAGAATTCATAACCCTATGCTCTGACTTCCTTTAGTTATGAAATGACTCTTTTGACCTATGTTATTGAGTGAGTTGTCTTTGTTTAAGAACCTTATTTGTCTCAGCTTTCATGTCAAGAAACCTTGCCACTAAATTTATTGACTTGTTGACTCCATAGCCCAATGGTAGCAAGCCTTCATCTTTTCAACCTACAGACATACAAAACCAAGATAGAGTTAGCCATCTATATTATCATTAATCAATATCATTAACCCTTGAGAGAGCCCTCTCAGGCTGAGGAGGCTAAACCTTAGCCAAAAGCTTAGTTTGAAAGAGTTACACAAGGTCTACCTGATCAGCAGCCTATCAGGGACTGATTTTGTGATAACACTTTGATTTATTTTTGTTGCACTCTCTGAATCATTCTTTCTAATAATTATTCCACATGAATAACTCCAGCCAAGTCTTTCTAATAATTATCCCACATGAAAAATTCCAACCAATTTTGGTGAGCTTAAAGCATTGTGCACCCTTGTCTTCAGCGTCAATAACTCTCGGGTTTTATTCCAGTGGAATTGGGCATGCTGCAAGCATTGCGAGAAGTTTACTTGAGCAACAATCAACTCTCAGGTTCTATTCCAGTGGAACTGGCCATGCTTGAAACATTACAAGCACTTGAATTGAGTGACCATCAACTCGAAGGTTCTATTCCAATGGAATTGGGCATGTTGTAGAAACTAGAGTCCCTAGCTCTCTATATTACAACACTTTTTGTGGTTGTATACCACAGCAAGTGAGTAATATGACACAGCTGAGAGACCTCTCATTGTCTCATGACAATATGAATATGATGGGTTCTATTCCTTCTGAAATATTCCAGCTTCCCCTCGAAATTGTTTCTCTTTACCTTAGCTTAACCATATCTAAAGCCATAGTTAACTTTACCTTCGTGATCGAGTTACAGATAGGGAAGTGGGTAAGATGAAATAGCTCAGACATCTCTCATTGTCTCGTGACAATATGAATATGATGGGTTCTGTTCCTTCTGAAATATTCCAACTTCCCCTCAAAATTGTTTCTCTTTACCTTAGCTTCACCATACCTGAAGCCATAGTTAACTTTACCTTCTTGACTGAGTTACAGATATACGGAACTAGTTTCACCAACATACCCCATGAAATCGCCAATTTGAGTAATTTGACAAGCTTAGATATTTCATTAAATAACGTCACTACTCATGTATTTAAAGTCATTTCTAATTTTACCAAGTTGAACAATTTGAAAGTTTCCGCTAACATGTTTATTGATAGTGGTCATGTAGATATTTCCAATCTTACCAAGTTGATCAAAATATACTTTTCTTTCAACAAGTTTATGAGAAATATTTCTATAGCCTTTGTAAATTTGATTCGATTGACTTCTTTAAAATTATATGCAAACGAGCTATATCTTTCTCAAAACAATTTTAATAATAGCATTTCTATAACTTGTTTTGATTTGACTCGATTGACTCAGATATTTCGAAAAATAAATTCATTTCTAGAATCATTTCTAAAAAAAAAAAAAAATTTCTCGGTTGGTTGACTTAGATCTTTCTGTAAACACTTTCATTAGTAACATCCCTATAGCTCTTGACAGTTTCTCTTAGTTGACCGCCCTCGATCTTTATGAAAGCAAGCTCACCGGTATCCCTATTAACCTTTCCAATTTGAATCAATTGACCTACCTAGATATTCCTAAAAACCAAGCTCACATGTATCATCCCTGTGACCCTTTCCAATTTGACTCAGTTGACCTCCTTAGATATCTCTCAAAACAAGTTCACCAGTAACATCCCTGTGACCCTTTCTAATTTGAAGTGGCTAACCTCCCTAGATATTTGTCAAAATAGGCTCACTAGTAGCATCCATATGACCCTTTCCAATTTGACTCGGTTGACCTCCCTAGATCTTTCTCAAAATAGGCTCATCGGTAGCATCCCTGTAACCCTTTCCCTTCTAACTCAGTGCCCAAATATGTATATAACACCTAGAAATGTGGATGAGGTAAGATCATTTATGGGGCTAATAGGTTCTTATAGGAATTTCATCAAGAAATTATCTCAGATTTCTATATCCCATTACACATTGTGTTGGGTGTGGAGCATGATTATTTAGAGGTCTTTGTTTCAGCTGGATGTATACCCCAGGAAGTTTGTATGCCCCTCCACGTGGGGGGGTGCAGGGGGGACTTGTCCCCCTCGCCGGGGTTCGGGGTGGACCATCCCCCTTGGCTGGGGGGTTTGTGGGCTAGCGGTCCCCCAGCGGCGGTTTCGGGGGCAGCGCCCCCGAAGATAAAAATAGATGTAAAATTGCCTTGTAAAAGTATAGTAATTTCTAGTCAATCCAGGCCGTTCATTAGGTGGATGATCTGATGGTAGAACTTATGTTTAGTTTAGGGTTTTTTTCCCTAGAAGGCAACCCTTCTCTTTGTATGAGAGCGTTGTATTGAGGCTATGTAATAGATGTGTATTCTCCATGCGAGAAATAGAGAGGTGAGACTGTGAGAGAAAACAGAGGATATTATAGCAGATTTGTTGTAGGTTGTGTCTCTTCATTTTACTGGATAATAGAAAGGAAGGACTGGATGTTCGGGGTGGACGTAGCCCAAACTGGGTGAACCACCTATATCTATGTCTTTCTGGTTTTATGCATTTTCTGTGTTTATATTTATGCAATATTCTATGTGTTCCATTGCTCTGTAATATATACTTTTCTAACAACTGGTATCAGAGCCGGAGGTCTATTTGGTTGAAAAACTCACAGGAGAGAAGGGTTCCTCGTTCGAGTGGGAGCAATGGCGGAAGATGGTTAGTTTAGGGTCGAGAAATTTAACGACCAAAACTTCTCACTGTGGAAGATGCAGATGGAAGATTATTTGTATCAGAAATATCTGTACTTACCATTGGGCGGAAAAACAAAGATGCCAATGGGTATGACAAATGAAGAATGGAACCTTCTCAATAGAAAGGCACCCAGAATAGTACAGTTGTGCCTCGCAGTGTCGGTCGCCTTCAACATTTCGAAGGAAACAACGACAAAGGGTTTGATTAAGGCATTGCCAAAACTGTATGAAAAACCCTCGGCCTCAAACAGGGTATTTCTTACGAAACTATTATTTAATATGAAGATGTCGGAAGGTGGATCTCTTGCAAACCATTTAAATGATTTTAATACTGTTACAAGTCAGTTAAGTTCTGTAGGGGTAAACTTTGAAGATGAAGCTAGAGCTCTGTTATTCTTGTGCTCATTGCCAGAAAGTTGGAATGGTTTAGTAATGGCCATTAGTAACTTTGTGTCTGGATCTAGTACTTTAAAGTTTGATGATGTTGTCGGTGTTATCCTTAGCGAGGAAATGCAATGGAAAAGATCCGATGAGACATCGGGTAATGCTTTAAGTGCAGAGTCTAGGGGAAGAAAAATGGAAAGAGGAAAGAGCTCAGGATATCATAGTAAATCAAGAAAAGGCAGATCCAAGTCTAGACAGGGATAGTATGCTGGAAATGTGGAAAGAAAAGACACCTAAAGAAAGATTGTAGATCTCAGAAGGGAAAAGAAGGAGATACATAGCAAGAAAACAATCATGAAGAAAATGTGAGAGGTGAGGTGTTACAAGATGTTTTGATTCTTTCTTCCGAAAATATTACTGATTCCTGGGTGGTAGATTCAGGGGCCTCATTCCATGCCCCACCTGATAAGAAATATTTTCATGACTATGTTCAAGGAGATTTTGGAGAAGTCCGTTTGGGTGATGATAAACCCTATAAAATTGTTGGAATGGGTAAGGTTCTTGTAAAACAGCTAAATGGAAACCAATGGCTACTAAAGGAGGTAAGGCATGTTCTAGATCTGAAGAAAAATCTGATTTCAACAGGGCAGTTAGGCAGTGAAGGTTGTGTGACAACTTTCACAGATAAAGCTTCGAAGGTCACCAAAGGAGCCCTGGTAATAACAAAAGGAGAAAAGGTTGGTACATTGTATTTATGCAATGGTATTTCTAACTCTGTTAATGCTTTAACTTCCAAATGAGTAGATGCAACATTATGGCATCATAGGCTCGGACACATGAGTGAGAAGGGGATGAAGATTCTTCACTCAAGGAATTTGTTTCCAGGTTTGAAGAATGTTGATTTGGACTTCTGTGAGAATTGCATTTATGGAAAACGGAAGAGAGTCAGATTTCTTAGAGTTGGGAAAGAAAAGAAGAGTGAAAAATTAGAGCTTGTGCATACAGATGTATGGGAACTTGCTCAGGTATCATCTCTCGGTGGCTCTCGTTATTATGTTACATTTATTGATAATGCAACTAAAAAAACTTGGATTTATTGTATTAAGAATAAATCTGATGTATTTGATACTTTCAAGAAATGGAAAGCCTTGGTTGAGATTGAGACAAGAAAGAAATTGAAGTGTCTCAGATCAGACAATGGAGGTGAATATTGTAGCAAAGAGCTTGATAGGTATTGTTCAGAGCATGGAATTCACAGAGAGAAGATAGTTCCAAGAACACCACAAGAAAATGGGGTGTCAGAAAGGATGAATAGAACAATCATGGAGCGTGCAAGATGCATGAGATTGCATGTAGGATTGCCTTTACAATTTTGGGCAAATTCTATAGATACTACTATTTATTTAATAAACAGAGGGCATTCAAGTTCCTTTGATGGTGGTGTTCCAGAGGAAGCATGGACATGAAAAAAGGTAAACTACTCTTTTTTAAAGCCTTTTGGTTGTGAGACCTTTTTCCATATTAATAAAGAAAATAGAACAAATCTTGAGGCAAAGTCAAAGAAATGTACCTTTATTGGATATGGTGTTAATGATTTTGGTTATCGCTTATATGATTATG
>APFE030702475.1:0-11038 GCA_000404065.3 Pinus taeda
ACATAGAGGCTCCAGAGGCCGACGCAGAGCCCCGAGAGGCTGACGCTAGCCCAGATAGGCTGACGCTAGGCCATAGAGGTTGACTCAGACCTTACAGGCTGACGCTGGGAGATTTCATGGGGCAGATTGGGGATGATATTTGTCTCCGATTGATAGGTACTATTTCCGAGGGCATTGTTTGTTGGGTGAGCCATTTCGGGCACCCAGATTGTATTCTGAAATTGCATAATAATAAAACCCTCAGATAGCTGCACCGGTTTTCCCGCACTGGGTTTTTCTAGGCACATTAGTCCAAAAATAACGGTGTCACTTGTGTGCTTATTTTTCCTCAGTTGATGATTTGTATGTGTTGAGACTGTACTTGTATTTATTTCCAGTATTTACTTGGTAAATAACTTGTTAGTTAACAGAACAAGTAGGGAGAAATAAATCAGAAAGTATAGGAAGGATTTCTAACAGTTAGACTTAGAAATTCCAATAACTAGAAGTTAAATCACCTCAAGGCTAATCAAGTTTTTTTTTTGAAATCAAGCCCTACTAGAAAGGATCCTACTTACGGGAAAGTCGTCAACCATTAGCTACACTATGATGCAAAATAAATTGAAACCCTTGGTGGGGAGCACCAGGGCATGGCTGAACAAAGAGAGACAAACTCTACCTTACACCAACAAGAGAGATGTGCAAATAAAACCCTAGACATCCCTTTGCAAGTGACAAAGTTGCTCTTCAAATTGATCAAGCTAGTTAGCCTGTGTAGTATTCTCTAGTTATTTGCAAATTTCCTTGGGAATATTTGAAATTAACCAAGAAAGATAAAGTTCAAGATGAACACCAAAGATTTCATGAAAATATTTCACATTATGGAAAAATGCTCTCAAAAATTCACAATGATCTGCAAAGGATAGAGAGGTCTCTATTTATAGATGAGGCTCTCAACACATTTCCTCCTTTTGCTTCAAAAGATAAGTGACTTTTCATACACAATATGGTTGGATACTAAGTAAAATTACAATATTTGTCATCACATTACATAAATCCTTCAAATGAGGTGAGATGTCCCACCAATTAGAGGATGAATTTGACAAAAGGAGGATGGAATTGACCTAAGCATACAATGTTCCATCAAAGAATGGCTTGACTTGTTTGAAAAACTATCTTGAGTGCTTAGGAATTCAAACTTTCCACTTTTCTTGCACAACGTTACTTGAATGAGGGCTTGGACATTTCCAACAGCTAGTATAATGTAGACAACCTGTTGAATTTTCCACGACACTTAAGAATCAGGTTTGAGTCTAATATCACTATCACAAACACACTCGAATGCCACAACAAAAGCACTTTGCACAATGGAATAACAAATAACAATGAATCAACTTGTACATAAGACAATTTTTCATACCACAACTTGTTATATACAAACTTTAATACAACAATCTTAGGGCTCCCATACGATGGATCATGGCCCTTACATAGAACACTAGTAAAAGACACAACTAGGGCTTGGTGTCGCCAACTATGACCACCAATATTTCCCTGAACAAAGTATGCTTGACCTGCTTGATCATAACAATCCTTTCAATCCACGTACCTTGAACACATCTAGTAGGTACTTTGCTTCCTCTTTTGCTGATCACTGCAACTTCTGGAACATCAAAATGCTTGCATTTCCAGCCGCCAATCTACTGCTATCAACCACTCTTGGCTTCTCCAAGATGACTGAACATTGGCTTTGTGATCTTCCCACTAACAACGTCCTCTACCACTCCAAAGGATCAAGTTCTTAGGGTCTTTACAATATGCCCTATTATGAATGAGTTTTCCCTCCTGCAACCCGCTAAACTAGGGCTCACAAATCTTCCTCCTAACAGTTCATTAGCTCCTCCAATGAACACTGTAAATGAGGTCTTCTAGGGCTCCATTAAACTGCCCTCTTAAAAGTACCAAACTTGCACCTTTATCACTGTACTAGCGCTCCACAAAACAACCCTCTTAACTGTCACACTTCTGCTTCTTGTTGATAGCACTAACTAGGGCATCTCAAATTTTTGTTCCTGAGGCCTCTAGGACAATATTATCCAACCACTCCAGAGCAACTTTCCCTTCCAATGAATCTGCGCCACGTTAACCCTATTTTCCTTCATTGTATTAGCCCTATACTATGCACATACACTTGCACTTCTGTACAACTACCTGAGGTTGGATGTGTTCCACTTTAGGAGAGACATATGCATAGTATCTTTGCGCAATACATCGAGAATTTGCGGCCCAAATCACAGTCCATATGTCTCCTTCTTAGGGTCTCTTTCCTCTCTCCCATTGAAAAAAAATCAGAGTGAAACTTATCATACTTCTGAGCAGACTCTTAAGGGTGGCATACCATAGAGAGAGGACTAACTAGGGTACAAAGACTATTCTTCAAAACCTTGAACAACCCTTCCATCAACTAACAACAACTTATCTCCACACACGTCAACCTCTTTTACAACTCTACCATAGACCTAAACATCTCAGCCTCTCTGTATCACTTTAGTTACTTCATACAGACTCGTGGCATCCTTGAAAACGACCAAACATACCTCTATTCTCCTACAGTGGTACCTGAGATAGGTCGACTCTTTCATGCAATAACACCCCCATTCATACTTGTACTCATGAACCCTTTCTCCTTTATACTTCTTTACTTCTTAATCAACTTGGGGAAGTCCTCCTATATCCTCTCTTTTTGTTTCATTTATTTCCCCTATCCTAGGTTACATCACCTCTAATGTGCCTCTTTAGATCATCTTCTCAGGTAGGGCCCGACCTGAGATGGCTTCTCCTTAGATGGGACCATTCACCATGCCTCTCCATTTCCTATTAGGGACTTTGGTCTTGGTGGTCGCATCTTGTAGACTGCCGCTATGGGATCGCATCTCCAACCATTGCTCCAATGGTTGCTTCCACTCATTTATTGCATTCCCCAGTTCAACACTAGCATTGCCAACTTTTTCTTCTTTCCTTCACTATTTGTTCATCTTTATTGTCTTCCCCTCTTGTGTATTTGGTTCAATTTTTTCGTCTTGGCTTCAATAACTTTGATCTGCCTTTTCTCCACTCATTGATCCCTACTTTTGCTGCCTCTCCTTCCTTCTCCTCTTCTCACCTTCACTTGCTTCTCAGACTTCATTAATATTTTCAATTGTTATCACCTCCTTGTATGTGGCAAGCCATTTACTTTAATGTTGTAGGTTGTGTTACCACACAATCTAGCAGGCCCTAAGTACGTAAACCCTAAGGGTCAAAGAGCTAGACTAAGAGATAACAATGGGACAATGTCCCACTGTCACCACAACAAGTATCCCTTGCTCTTTATAGACCTTCACTGATGGGAGGATTCCCGGTAGATAAATAATCAATTGTAATTGATGTTCTAGGGTTTGAGGTACGATAAATAATCAATTGTAATTGATGTTCTAGGGTTTGAGGTACTTTGTGATGAGGTAGGACTTCTTAAGCGAAGCTTTATGTGATGGTATGGCACTTTAAAATGGTTTTCCTTCCCTATTCGAGACCTAGAAGAAACTTGCACGAGATCTAGGCTTTTGTGAATTATCATGGTTAAAGGTTACGCCCAACGTCAAGGCAAGGAGAAGAAAGGGCTTCTTATGATTTTTCCCAATGAGCACAAAGCTCATACAACCCTCGAAGAAGCCCCCAAGTCAAGGATATGCAAACTAGGGTTTCCCTTCTAGGGCACACCCGGGACAAGAGCTTTTATGGATGAAAACATAGGGGATGGTTTTCAAACATCGAGGACTTGCGCTAAGACCCTAAGCTTGAAGTCTATGATCTTGGAATCCACCCTTCCACTCTAGAGAATTTCGCTCGATGCCCTAAGCTAGCCGTCCAAGAAGAGGGGACCAAAGCTTCGGTAGAAGAGAATATGGAGAAAGAAGGATTTGATCACGAAATGGTTTGGACAAGTGCCTTCTCCTTTGGGCTTATCGAGTCCTAGATGCTTCATATTTGCAATAATTGTCTTTAAGGACGTCAAGAATTGATGCCCTAGATATCAAACCACAACAATTACCCACTCCAAATTTATGGAGTTTTATGGAGGAAAACAAAATTTCATCGACTAGGAACATTCATCACATGTCATTCTATGAGTAGCATGTGCAATTTCCAACCAAATGGGTTTAAAAATAAATCTTCAACAATTATGGCACAATATAACACTAATCTAGTTGCAACAATACCATACATTAGACATTTTTCAAGATTGAAACTTCAACAAGAGGCACTTACGAGATGACAATATGATATATGCATCCACAATTCAAGAGATAGCTAAAAAAAAATTCTAATTTTATCTCCAAATATCAAAATGCATTCAACTTGAAGACATCCAATAGCTAATCCAAAGAAAAAGTTTGGATTTGCCAAGAAGGCCAAAGTTCCCAAATGTGATGATGATTAGAAACAAATGAAGTTGAGTTTTATTTATATGAGACCTAGATGGTCACATTATTAGCCCAAGGCCCCAAACATTATAAAAATGTGAAAAATACATGCGTTAGTCACAAGCCGACCAAGTAGCGTTTACAAATTATGAAATAACCATCCAACTGCTAGCCGAATTGATGACATCGTGTTGACTAGGATTGAGGACTAACCTGCCCCATTTGAGGTGAGGGAACAAAACTATGGTCGAAGCCCTTCTTTTTATTCCAAGTCACTCAATAATCCATTCTCAGGATGCCCAAGGAAAAACAAGCATAAGCACCTAATTTCACTATGAAGAACATAGCTTTTGGGTTGGATATCCCACCTTCAAACATATTTTCTCTAAAAATGGGTGAGGGGACATATGATTGATGCAGGGAGCGAAGATCAAATGGCACAATGTATCAGTTACACTGGTGGCTGTCAAGGGCTATCGACTATTTTCTTAAGAGAGATCTAGGAGAATTTTTCTCCTATGGTGTCACCCACTTTTGGTGGGTAACATGCATTTTTGGCATTGAGATTACCACACCCGCATATTTTCCGTATCCCAACAAGTTCCTACATCATCAACTACCATCAAGTACAAGTATGGATATTCTAATTCTTCTCTCTTTCCTTTCTATTTTCATTTATATTTTGATATTTCACATTCTAGTTATGAATTTGTATTACCACCCAAACCCTCCCTTTAAATGACAATGCCTTATATATACATGTGAGACCCTAGGGCTAATGGAAGGTACAATATAAACCTTAGGGCTAATGGAAGAGTAATACCTAGTGTAGCCTTAGTATTTTCGTCACAGGTTGTAGGTCAATTTTTCTTTGACATAGGGGGAAATACATAAAAGAAACTAAATCTAATGGATGATAATAATTTCAAAGTGTTGTAGACTTATGATTAATATGATTTGTGATATTTCATGATCTATTTTGCAAATTTATGCAAATAGAAAATAAATGGGGATTTTTGTTTTTGAGAGTGGTTGAAAGGAAACAATAATGTTTAAACTAGAATTATGACTATGGGGTCTAAAATCCAGATTTGGAGGGTTTCTTGTTTAAGAATGATTAGGACCAACAAAATTGCAAATTGCATATTGTCTCCAACTCTTTCTTGCTATCAATTGATGCAAAAATGTTCTTTAAAATGGTTTGTTATCACAAAATTTTGCAGGCCTAGTGCAAATCCTCACTAGGAAGATCCAAACCTCGTGGCAACAGGAGAATGGCCACCACTGTGGGGTAAGCCATTTTTGGCACCCTAGTTGTATTTTGAAAACTACATAATAATAAAACCCTCTGAATAGCTACACCGATTTTCCCGCATTGGGTTTTTCCGGGGACATTGGTCCAAAAATAACGGTGTCACTTGTGTGCTTGTTTAGTTTCAGTTGATGATCTGTAGATGTTGATACTGTACTTGTATTTATTTTCAGTATTTAGTAAATAACTTGTTAAGTAATTGAACAAGTAAGAAGAAATAAATCAGATAGTACAGGAAGAATTTCTAACGGGTTAAACTTAGAAATTCCAACATGGTATTAGAGCGTGGTTGCAGATCACAGGATAACTGAAGGCATCAGCCCAACAGAGAAGTAGCAGCAGAAACGACTGTCCCAAGTGACAGAAGCTGTTTCTAGCAGGACGCAGCAAGGAAGGGGTGACACAGAGGGCCTGCATCATTAGTTCAAGCCAGGAGGATGATCAACGCAGAGGCAAAGAGGAGCATACGTGACCTACGCAGTGCTCGGTCATGTTTCGGAGTTAGGAAGGATCGATGCTGTGGCCAGGAGGTGCAGATTTTGCCTGTGTCAGGATTGCACAGAGCCTGGAGGCTCAGTCCTTCAAGTTGCTGGGGTATAGGAGGCTGTGGATAATTTGCGGAGCGAAGCTGGTGGGGTACTGTGATCATAACTATACTTAACAGGGAAAGGCCAAGGAGGAGGGATTCCAGAAGGGAAATCGAGACTCAGAGGGAGGCGAACCAAGGACTACCAGGAGGGAAGTAGAGAGACTCGGAGGAGTCGGAAGAAGAGCAGCATAATGGCCGTGAATGGACTGAGAGATCAGGATAGGTTGGACGGAGCATCCAACTTTGTGGTCTGGAATGCTAGGATCTTCTCCATTCTAGACAGATATCGCATTAAGGACTTCTCCTTGAAAACAATAACGATCCGAGTTGACCCAGCTGAAAATGAGAAGTACGAGGAGGCAATTGCGAGGGCGAAGTGCATCATCCTTGATGGGGTCAAGGATCATGTGGTGCTGCATATTTCCGAGAAGGACACGACAAATGAGATGTGGGATGCCCTGAAGAAATTGTAGCAACATACTTCCGTGCAAAGGAAGATGTTACTTGAAAATCAACTGCGGTCATACCAGATGCAGAAGGGAGAGCAGATAGATGTCTTCCTCGGTCGATTAAAGAAGATCTGGGATTAGCTAACTTCCATAGGGGCCACACCGGATTAGGAATTGATGGTGAGGACCACATTGAACATAGTCTCAGAGGATTGGGAGGTATCTGTCCAGAGCATGTTGGGCACGTCGAGCCTTCTGGGTTGGGAGGAACTATGGGCGGCTCTTCGTCAAGAAGAGATCAAACAGGTGACCAAGGCGGGGAATAGCGGCAAAGGGGTCAGAATCAAGGAGGAAGAAGAAGAGGTGGCTCTTGCAGCTGCGGGAAAGCAGAAGAAGAGAAAGAAGAAGGACCTCTCCAAGGTCAAGTGCTTCCATTGTGGTGAACTAGGTCATTTTGCGAACCAGTGTCCTAGGAAGAAGAGCAAGGGAGAGGCTTCTGAGACCAAGGCAACCTAGCAGATGTTGGTAGAGATGGATGCAGATGGAGTGACAAAGAGTTCTACAGTGTAGGAGTCCCGGGACAACATGCTGCAACAGTGCAAGAAACACAGGAGTGTTGCACCAGTGTCGGATGGCACAAAGAAGTGTGCAACGATGGAAGATGCATGGAGTTGCTGCAGCAACGCAGAGGTCAGTAGAGGGAGCACTTGTTAGCAACAAAGGGAGCTTCAGCATCAGGAGTGTCTCTAGCCTAACAGGGATGTCAGAGTTGGGTGGATCATTTACCTACTTCTCGGTAACTGATTTACAGTGCAGCAGTTAGCAGTGGCAGTGCTATGGGAAACACGATGAAACATGATGAGAAGGGGATGGAGTGCACATGCAGTGCTGGGAGTATGGACTAGCAACAACACAGATGCAGAGGGAGTTACGGCACGGATGCGACAGTGGCAGTGGCAGGGCCATGGGCAACAATACAAGATGCAACAGTGTAGAGGATGTTGGGCAAGGAGGCCTAGCATTAGCACAAAGACCGGTGCTGGATAATCAGTGTGATACTCAGTGTGGAGTATTACTAGAGCACAATCCTCGCTAAGAAGGAGTGTCGATTTGGGTTAACATCGGATGTGCTCTAGCCATGAAAATTGGTGGAGAGGCTAAAGCACACGAGATCTCCAAGACTCATAAATGGTTTGGGCAGATTCTAACCGGTTTGGGAGATATTAAAATAATTAATCTTTTTAATGGAGTTCCTAAGTTTAAACTTAGGAAAAATAAAATATTAATGGGTATTAATATAAAACTGGGTTAGAATGTTCCAAAAGTCATGGATCAAGCGAAATCTAATCTTAGTCGTTGATTAGAGATTTAATCTCGGTTGTTGATGGAAAAACGAGAAAAGTATAAGAGGAGGCTTGGGGGCCAGTTGGAGAACACACCAAGAGAGATCAAGAATTCGATTTTCTGGGGTAGGGTTCGCTGAGGAAATCGAGTGCGTGATCTGAGTTGCAGCTGAGGGGCAATGAATACATAGTAGAGAGGTAGAGTTGGTGCGAAAGAGGCAGCGCAAAGCCTAGTGAGGTTGATGCAGAGGCGGCTGGAGGCTATGCAGAGGCAGTTGGAGGCTACACAGAGGCATCCAGGAGCTGTGCAGAGGCGGAGAGGCCAACGTGTGAGATGCAGAGGGTCTAGGGGCTGACATAGAGGCTCAGAAGCTGACGCAAAGGCTAGTAGAGCTGACGCAGGGCCTAGAGGCAACGATGGAGGATTTCGTGGGACATACAGGGAGCTGTTGAGCTAGATAGGGTGACATAGTCCTTATCAGAGTGACGGAGAGCAGCAGACGCTGCAATTGTTGATGTGGGATCATTCATCTGGTGATTAATTATTCGAAATATCTGTCTTCGAGGAAGGATACTACTGCTGAGGGCATTCTCCATTGGGTGAGCCATTTCTGGCGCCCTAGTTGTATTCTAAAAACTGCGTAATAATAAAACCCTCTAAATAGCTGCACTGGTTTTCCCGCATTGGGTTTTTCTGGGAATATTGGTCCAAAAATAATGGTGTCACTTGTGTGCTTGTTTACTGTAAGTTGATGATCTGTAGATGGTGATACTGTACTTGTATTTATTTTAAGTATTTACATAGTAAATAACTTGTTAAATAATTGAACAAGTAGGAAGAAATAAATCAGATAGTACAGGAAGAATTTCTAATGGGTTAAACTTAGAAATTCCAACATTTACATGATCCAATGGGTAGAGAGGGTGGACAACACTCCTTTTGTAGGTCCATTTGCCTGCTTTTTGTGTGGTTTAAGGCTTGAACTTTCCTGAACATGAGTTGTCCTTGATCCATGATGTGTCCTTGACTTGCTTTGACATATTGCTTACTCAACCCATTTGCCATGATACCTCTTCTAACCTCATGGTTGCACCAAAAGTGGAAATTGACTCGTTTTGAAGGTACCTCATCGATGCAAATGGAGCATCAAAGGGGGCGTTAGTAGTTTATTGACTTGGAGTTGATTACGCTTGACTTGGAGGTCACAAGAGATCTTTTCACTGTCTTGGAGGATGTGGGTCACTGCATTAGGGAGCATTAATGTATCACAAACCGTGAGACTTCAATGAAGAATGATGGTCATGGCCAAATAGGTGTGCATACATATGGATATGGTTGATTTGGGGAACAAAGAGTGCATTAAGATAATAAGAAACTGAGGGGAAAAGTACAATAAGCGATCACCTTTATAGGGCTACTCAACAAGTGCACCCATAAATCATGAGTCATAGTAGAGCCACCTCCTGAAGCTCGCATATCACCGTAGGAGATAAATATGTTGTGTGATGCTTTCTTTCCCATACTATTTTTCTCTTTTTCTTACCCATTGAATGTTGAATGAAATCCTTTCCTTCTAGTACTAACCTTTCTATAGTGGCTTGTGGATTATACTAGCCTCATAAGGTGTTGATAATTAATATGCTCTACCAAGTTGAGTGATGCTTTGTTTTTGGGGGAGGGTCAATTGGGAGAGAAACCTAGGCCTTATATGTTGAAAGTTCTCAAAAAATTTATAGCACCGCCATTCATACTTTTACTAATGAACCCTTTCTCTTATATCCTCTCTCTCTCTATTTGTTTTTCTTGCCCCTTTCCTAGGCTACAACACCAATAATGGGTCTCTCTAGGTCGTCTTCTCAGGTAGGGCTCGACCTGAGATGGCTTCTCCTTAGATGGGACCAATCGCCATTCCTCTCCTTTTCCTATTAGGGACTTTGGTCTTGGCTGTCGCATCCTATAGACTGCAGCTATGGGATCACATCTCCAACCATTGTTCCAATGCTTTCTTCCACTCATCTATTGCATTCCCCAGTTCAAAACTAGAATTGTCAACCTTTTCTTCTTTCCTTCACTATTTGTGCTACGGAGTTGTAATTCTCAGCTCTTTCATTTGCTATCTCAACTAGTGTGTCCAGCTGTTACTTCTTGGCTTCAGTTGTTCACCACTATTTTTGTCCCCTCTGGCTTATTTGGTTTAGCTTTTTGATCCTGGATTTAGTAACTTTGATCTCTCTTTCCTCCAGTAGTTCATCCCATTCTTTTCCACCTCTCTTTCCTTCTCCTTTTCTCACATTCACTTGCTTCTCACCCTCATTGAGATTTACTATTGTTATCGCCTCCTTGTATGTGGAAAGACATTTACTTTTATGTTGTAGGGTGTGTTACCACAATCTAGCAGGCCTTAAGGAGGGAAATCCCACGGTCAAAGAGCTAAACTAAGTGATAGCAATGGGATAATGTCCCATTGTCACCAAAACCAGTGTCCCCTTCTCTTTATGGAATTTCACCAATGGGAGGAGTCCCGGTAGATAAGCAATCATCTTTTATTGATGTTCCAGGGTTTGAGGGACTAGGTGATGAGGTAGGAATTCTTAAGGGAAGCTCTATGTGATAATATGGAACTTTAAAAGGGTTTTCTCTCCCTATTAGAGACTTATAAGAAAGTTGCACGAGATCTATGGTTTTGTGAATTATTGTGGTTAAAGGTATTCTTGAGATCAAGGCAAGGAGAAGAAAGGGCTTCTTATGATTTATTCCAATGAATACTAAGCTCATACAAAGAATTCCCCAAGTCAAGGAAATTAAAACTAGGGTTTCCATTCTAGGGCACACCTCTAGTGTGCTTTTTACTTTTTCATCATAATGCTTTTTATTTTGGGTGCATAACTGAAGGGTTAGAACT
>APFE030702483.1:0-42347 GCA_000404065.3 Pinus taeda
ACCCTTTGACAAAATTCAAAACATGCTAGGTGCTAGAAACATGACATGGCAAGAGGGCATGCTTGTAATTCAGTGAGGGTAGTGGGCTCATCCCTAACATGTTTGCCACTCTTGTGATGTCTCCTGTGAGCCTGCTCTTCTGAGGATGAGTCACTTTGTGTCTCCATCCCATACTCTGATGAATGTTGTGATGCCATGACTGCTATGTGTACTGTACTTAGGCTGCCCTTTGGTGATGGTGTGAAGCTGGGTTCTTTCGTGATATCTGCCACCAAGGGGAACAATGAAACAAAAGGGAGTATTAGGAGGGGAGTAATGTGATAGGAATAGGGGTTATGGGGAGAAGTTTGTTTAGGGATATGTAGGGGATTTGGGTATTTGATAGGGTAGGGTTATGGGGTGTTATGTTGGCAAATAAGAGGAGGGGAAAGGGAATAGGGTTTGGCAGTGTTTTAGGGTAGGGATAATAGGAAAAATGAGAAAGGGAGGATAGGGAAAAGTGGTAGGAGATGGAAAAATGAGGAGTAAAATGGAACCTTGGCACTAACACCACACTTTTGCAACCCTAGCCACCATGGTTTTTGGTGTTTTCTTGTGGTTGGTTTTATGAGTTTGGTTGCATTCAAACATCGCCATAAACCACCATATCATTTATAAACTTTGATGAACAAGTCATGTCATAGAGCCTACCTGTCAATTGGATGGGCTTCACAAAAAAATTGAGGAAGTTTGGCACAGTTTTGGCCCTTTGTGGGTGTGCGCCGCGTGCAAAACCCAGTGCGCTACGCCCTGGGTGTGCATCACGCCCATTGAAAAAATGAACTGGGGGTTGGCTCTGTGTGTGCCGCGCCCCTGTGTATATGCATCGCGCCCTGAGAACTGCCTCCAAACTTGCTCCAAACACGCACGATGCACTCTAATCACTTTGCAATGTCTCCCAATGGATTTGATTTGCACAATGCCTCTGATTTTGGTGGAAACTTGTATATAAAGCCTTGGAAGTGATGGGTTAAATTTTTGCTTCTCCAAAAACCCATTTTTCTAATGTTATGTTTTGACACTTTTTCACTGACTTTAAAACACACTTATTTTCACTTTCGCTTTGAAATTTTACCTCAAATGATGAAATTTTCGGCACTCTTTGCAGGGATTGCCTAACAGGACATTTGACCACGGAAACCATGCCTGCACCTGAAGAAATCAACTGACGACTTTTTTGAAAATTTTATCACAAATGACATTGTTTGACTTTTCTTCAAAACAGAGTTTTGAAGAAGAGTCGAAGTCTATCCACATGACAATGAAACTCCCTGAATCATAACTGTGTAAGGGCCTCACTCTGGCCTGCATGGCTTTATTGAAAATGTTTGAAGACCAAATTGATGAATCCGTAGACCTAACTATCGAAAATGACTTTTGTCCATTAAAGGACCAGACCTTGACTGTCATGGACTTTGGTGATTATTGACAAAAGACCTGAGCCAGCAGGAGCCAGACATGAGGGGATTTGACTAGCATGACCCTTTCCATCATATTATGGCATGCCCCTAGCAGAATGCAGCTAGGTGAATGGAGTGGGACACCTAAAAATGAAATGCATAAAGAGTTTTGATCTTTGATGGAGGACTGAACAGATCGACTCTAACATTGGCTCCAATGGGGGATGGTAGCTCCTTGGAGGTGCCAAGAACAGCAGATCTCTGGAAGAGCTAGACAGTGCCTTCGTCCATTGGGCTATGGAGTCATTATTTCAACAAATAACATAGGACTCTGACTCATTTATGAAACTGAAATGACCAAAAAACTGACTAAAATTTGACATTGAAATGACTCGAAGACTAACTTGACAAATTCTAACAAAACTGAAATAAAATGGTATTTACAGTGACAGTGGAAGCAGCGTTAATAACTCAAAAATGGTACCGCTTGAGCAGCCAACCATTGATCAGCCCTCCTGGACAATCTTCCTCGTTCATTTCCTTCAAAAGAAAGGCATTCTGACCCCGATATGCTGCAATCTTGAAAGGACCTTTCCAAAGATTCTCGAATTTACCGTGCTTTCCTTTCTCCTCATTCCTTGCATCCCACTTTAGCACCACATCATCCACCTAAAATTTGTCCACCTTTGCTTTTCTGCCATAAATTTTCTTGATTTTCTCCTGCAATTTGGATGTGTTCTTTAAAACTTCTTCTCTGGTTTGCTGCAAGTGGACCATTTGATTCAACCTTCTCTGCATGGGATCTTCTTCACCGCCGGCCTATTGGAGAAGTTTGACTACCGGGGCAGCGAGAGAGGTAGGGAATACTGTATCAACTCCATAAACAAGCTCGAAAGGTGATGTACCTATGGATTTATTCTGACTGGCCCAATCTGCCCAAAGTGCAATGACCAACCTCTTATGCCAACTCTTCTTATTTATTTCTAGCAGCTTCTTGATGATGTTGACCAATGATTTGTTCGAAGACTCTGTCAATCCATTGCCTTGCAAGTGATAGGTAGTTGAGTGACCCAAAATGATCTAATATTTATGACAAAAATCTACCATCCTTTTTTATTTGAAAGTTGTTGCGTTATCAATGATTATCTTATTCGGGCAACCAAAGCGAGACAAGATGTTATTTTCAAGGAATGAAATGATTACTGCATCAGTAGCTTGTCTGGTGGGAATTGCCTTGATCCATTTCGTGAAATAATCTGTCGCTGTGAGGATCCATCTATGCTGACCGGAAGAAGCGGGATGAATTTCACCAATGAAATCCAACCCCCATTGTTGTAAAGGGGCACTCACCTCAATGGGCTTGAGTGGAAAAGGCTGTAACTTCTGCTTTCCTTCGAAAATATGACACTTATGACAGCGCTTGACCATCTTATATACATCAGCAAACAATGTCGTCCAATAGTACCCTGCTCTCAGAATTTTATTTGCTGTTGACTTCCAAAAAAGGTGACCACCACAGTCTCCTTGGTGGCATTCCTCCATGACCTTCTTCGCTTCCTTTTCCACCAAACAATTTAACAAAATTCCACTGGGATCTTTCCAATACAGTGCATAATTTAGAATGCAAAACTTGGCAGCTTTCAACTTGAGTGTTCTCGCTTTGTTTCTAGTCATGCTGGGTGGTGGTGACAAAAGTTTAAGCACATATATGATATTTGAATACCATGGAGAAAGAGCAAACATTTCAGATACTTGAATTTACGATCCTTCCTCATTCTCATCGAACGTAGCGGCGATCAGATTTATGTCCAAGGCGTGCAAGTTTGATTCAACCATTAACTTCGCTAATCCCTGTCCTTTCACCAGCTTTCTGGGCTTTATTTCCACATCATATTCTAGCAAGGCTGTAATCCACTTGCCTCGTCTTCCTTCCAGATCGGTCTGCACTAAAACATCTTTGATAGCAGCGCTAGGAACATAGGCCAAAATATGATAATGTAGAATATATACCCGGAAATCTTTCAGTGCCTTCACAAGTGTAAGAGCTTGCTTCTCAATGATGTTGTACTTTAAGGTTGCATCTCTTATAGCTCTGCTGAAGAATGCAATGGGTCTTTCATGATCATCTCTTTTCTGCAATAGCACTGCTGCCATAGTGTGCTCCAAAGAAAATGAAAACAATATGAAACCCTGAGTGTAGTTCGGGCTGACTAAAACTGGAGTTGAGGAAAGAGCCAATTTGACCAAATTGAAAGATTTTACAACCTCCTCCGTCCATTTCACTTGATTGTCCTTCTTAAGCATGTTTTTCATCTCTCTCAGGTGTTCAGCAATATTGGGTACAAATCGGCGTAGAAAATTCATCTTACCATTGAAAGATTGTATCTCTTTTTTATTCCAGGGTAGATCGATTTGCTGAATTGCTTGCACACGTGCTGGGTCAATAGGAATGCCATCTTTTGAGATAATGTGCCCAGGTAGTTTGCCCTCCTCCATGGCGAACAAGCTCTTCTTCAGATTCAATGACAAGCCATATTTTATGCACTTTTGGAAGACAATTTTTAGATGGTACATGTGCTCTTCATTAGATTTGGAAAACACTGTCAAATCATCCAGGTACACCACCAAAAAGACACCTTTCTCATTTGGAAAATCCAAGTCCATTGCACGCTGAAATGTGGCACCCTCATTCTTCAAACTGAAAGGCATTTTAGCGTAATGAAAGGTTCCCCATGGAGTGGTAAATGTTGTCTTGTCTCGATCATTTTCATGGACAGAAACTTGGTTATATCTGGAATAACCATCAAGTAGTGACATACGGGATGCTCCCACTACTCGCTGAAGTATATGATCCATTTTCGGTAATAGATAGTTATCCTTCAATGAAACTTTATTGAGATTTCTAAAATCAATGCATAAGCGAATCTCACCTGTCTTCTTTCATACAAGCACCAAGTTAGAAATCCAATCTGAAAATATAATTGGCACAATGATCCTTGATTTGTACAACCTGTTTATCTCCTTTTCAATAGATGGCAGCAACTTTGGATTTAGCTTCCTCAACTTCTGTCTGAATGGTTTTTGATTGGGCTTGATGGGTATAATGTGCTCAATTATATTGGTATCATATGTTTTTAAGTCAGAATAGTCCCAAGCAAACACATCTGCAAATGAAGACATTAAACTGATATATTTGTCCTTGATCTTTGGTGGCAATGCTTTGGACAATTTTACTAGTTTAGGATTAGCAGCTATTCCGATGTTGACCTCTTCCACACCCTTCTCTGTTGGCTGCAATGTTGGCTTGTGGGCTACATCATCTTGATCAAAGAGTTCTTCTAAAGGAATCAAGCCTATAGGAATAACGTTATTCTTCAGCTGCAACACATCCATTTCATTGATCTGCACCTCATATGTACCATTACCTTTACCATCGTCATTTTCTACATCAATTGAGGTCTCTTTGAACTTGCCTTTGTTTTGCAGAAAATCGTCGATCTCCTCATCATCCTGGAATACTTGCCAATATCTCTGATTGTCCAGAATGGTTGGACGATGCTTGACATGGATTTCAAATTTATTACTGGAGTTCATTGGGATCTTCAAACTACTTTCTGCCTTGGCAAGAGAATCAGCAATACTATTTTGTATATGAGACACACATGTCAAGGTGTATTCTGAAAATAATTTTAGGATGTCTAGAACTGCATTATGGTAGGCCTGCATCCTAGGATGCTTTGCTTGATATTCGCCTCTGACCTGCTTGATAACCAATTCGGAGTCGCCATATACTGAAATCCTCTTAGCATTCGGATTTCTTAGAATCTTTAGGCCAGCGATCAGAGCTTCATACTCAACTTCATTGTTTGAACACTTAAAATCCAACTTGTAAGAGCATACCCGCACATTACTAGGGACTTTGTTTGGGGCGGAGAAAGGACTGCGTACCCAAATTCCAATTCCAGTGCCATCATTTCCCACTACTCCATCGAAATCCATGGTCCACAAACCTTCTTCCTCCTCTTGCAAGTGTTGAAAATCTATTTATTGTGCCTTGTCTGCTTGTTGTCCATTACTTTCAGCTGATTGCCCAAAAGTGTTCTGTTGTTCTTGTTTTTCTTTCTTTAAAATTCCTCTTAAATTTTCTGTTATTTTTGGAATATCATCTGCTTCTACTAACTGACTATCTATATCATTGAAACTATATGAATACAAAACAAAAGACTCTAAATCTGTATGTACATAATTAATCGGATGATTTATTGGTTTCTCCTTGCTTGTGATCATGTATTTCATTTTTTGTTCCCGATACAATTTCATCATTTGTCCAAACACCAGAATCGTTGCATAGGAGAAATCTAGCTGTAATGTCCCTTTCAATTTCGCTACCCAAGACTGGGAAAGAAGCATGCCAAACCTGGG
This sequence comes from Pinus taeda, assembly GCA_000404065.3. Taxonomy (NCBI): domain Eukaryota; kingdom Viridiplantae; phylum Streptophyta; class Pinopsida; order Pinales; family Pinaceae; genus Pinus; species Pinus taeda. Next base: position 5,862 of record APFE030702483.1, read on the forward strand.
AGGAATATCTGCTACAACAACATCCATCAAAACATTCTTCATTGGGAGCTAATCCAGACTCACAACCAAGTCTTTGATGAGTCCTATACATCTTACTCTGCTGGAATCAAATGAATAGAGATCATGATATTGCCGGGTGATGTCTAGACCAAGCTTATCCATGATAGCCTTGGGCATGAGATTGTGAGAAGCTCTGGAATCGAACATGGCATTATGTAACACAAAATCATGCAATCTTAAACTGATATAAAAAGGTGGCACATCACTATCAGGAGACTCATCATTCGATGTTGGCCCAAACATCATTTCAGATTGATCATCTTTGACATTCACCATGTCGGACATTGGGTCCAAATTTAACATTTTAGATACTTGTCCTCTATAACTGTTGTTCTTCATTATTTCAATCAAGGGAATGGATACCTTCAATTTAGAAATCTCATTCTCTAAATTAAAAGTGGGAATCTTTTCTATCTCTTTGACTGGGATTTCTTTCCTTTCCTTTCCTTTAGATGCATCTTGCAATGTGATTGTTCTGCTGATGGTGATTTGATGCTATCCAGATCAATTGCCTCCTTTCCTTTCCTTTGTGCAACTGATGAATCATTCTTTGATTCCTCAACATCCTTGTTTTTCTGAATTGGTTTGACTGGCACATTTATGTTTCTAAGTGAATATCGCCGCTGTTGGGCGGACAAAGCATTCATATAGCCTCTTTGGTATTCATCTGATTCTTCCTCCAAGACGGTGTTGCTTGCTAGAATGAAATCTACGTCTTTGTGTACAGCTGAACTTTCTGCATACTCCTCATCCTCAGTGAGATAAATAGGCAAATCATTAGGAGTAAATAGGTGGTTTTCTTCACCTATTATATTCCTGTCCTCATCTGATTCCTGTCCATGCACAAAATTTTTCTGCAAAGGTGTCTGTACTGGCCGTTGTGCTGTCTGCTCTTGGGCTCGCTGATCTCTCTATCTTATTCTATATTGTGGTTGTTGCTGACCACGGAAGTTAGGATTTCTAACTTGTGGCTCCGGTTTGTCAGGTTTCACCCTTTCAAGCATCTGCTCTACCTTCCGAAGTAGCTGATCTACCGAGGAAGATTATTCCTTTATGGTGACCTTCTTTTCTGCCTTTGCTCTAGCTATCTTGGTCAGCAGATTTGCTTCAACGCTGACCGCTATCTTCTACATGTCTTCCATTGTGGTTGGTTCTCTTTCTCTTAATTGATCAGCCATGTCAGCATCAAAACCATCCGGGAACTTCACCATGGCTAGTCCCACAGGTGGCCTTAGATGATCTGGAATTTCGTTATAAACTGAATTGAATCTAATGCAATAGTCTTGGACCGACTCACCAGTGTTACTTTTGATTTGCTCATACTCAGCCAAAACTTGAAGAGGATTCTTTTTCACTTCCCAACGGTTTAAAAATTGTCTTTGTAGGTCAGCCAAGGTTGCGATACATGCAACCGGCAAACCTCTGAACCATTTCCTCACTTCACCTGCAAATGTCTGTACAAAAAGTCTCATTGCCACATTCTCTGCATCGATCTCATGAAGTTCATAGAAGTCTGCCATTCTGTCCACATGTTGCTAAGAAGTAATGCCATTAGGAGTGCCATCAAAAAATGGGATTTTGCTTTGGTAATCTGCGGGCATATCATCTAAAACTTGAGGCAAAACAAGAGGTGCAAAACGGGCAGCCATCACTCTTGGTGGATTTGTCCTCGAAGGTGTTGGAGGAGTGTGCACAATTTGTAAGGGGCTAGTAATTGCAGTTTGAAGCTGAGCTACAATGTAGTTATCAATCGAATGGTTAGCCCTTTCCGTCTCCATTTCTACGAGAAATTGTGGATTGTGGACAGTAGAGTCAACGCCCTTTCGGATTTGGTTTCGAACAACGATAATTCAAACTGCTCATCAAACTCTAGCTCTTCAAGATACTCAAAAATGTCCGGGCATGAATGGGACTTGAACATGGGAGATATAGAGCTTTCTTGATGATGAATTCTTGAAATCAAATTGGGATTTTCATAGATGTGCGGAGGATCTGGATCTGGATTAGCTCTGGTATATCTTCTAGAAGCTAGCGTGCTATTGAGAAAAATCAAATGACACAACCAACTTACTCAGCCTATCCAATCCTAAACTTATCATCCGGAAGCTTAGAACTATCGAGAAGTAAGGGGATTCAATTTCGTTCCCCAGCGAAGTCGCCACTATGTTAGCACCTAAATCTGCCTTAGGCTGAAGGAAGGAAAAATTCAGGGTAACCACAAACCACGCTCAGTCTGGTAGCTAGCCCTACTAGAACAGGAGAGGGCTCTCTCCGAGTCACGCTTAGTGAATAGGTAAACGATATGGCCTGAGATGACTTACAATGAAATATTGATCTTAGGCTAGTAAGTGAATATGGATACAAGAAGTGATTTTTTATGAATGACTGTGTTTCTGGGATGGTATGGGACAAATGAACAACAATGAACAGAGGATGAAATACAAAGGCACAGCTTACTTCGTGAGGCAAGACAGGTGGAAAGTTTAGCAATTTCTTTTGAGATAGAGCGGAATGGAGAGATTTCTTAGGAGGGTGAAAAGGGCATGAGCAACATGAATTTTCAATAGAAGAAGAACATTGAACATGAACTTTTCCCAAAGGCAGAGCAATAAAATTGAATTCTACCTTATCTAACTTAGAAAATTTCACTGGAATTGAATATGAAATGAACTATGACACATAAAAAAAATACATATGAAACATAAGAGACACATTTGCTACACTCACAACCAAATGAAACTCATGAAACAGAGCCACTGCCTTTCATTAATCCTCTGTAAAAATATACAATGAAGAAATAGAGTTTCTTTCCCACAGTATCCCAGAAGTTACAAGCCAACCAACCATTTGCAAATAGTTTGCATACAATATATAGAATGTGCCATGAAGAGATGGAATGCCCAAGGTTTGGGGAGTTACTCGAATCATTACAAAATGGAGGTGGAAATCCAACCATTAGCTACACGTGCAGCGTTACAAACATGACAAATGGCTTGGGTGACTGTTTGCCTTCCTTTACCACTTGGATAGAAGCCAAACTAGAGTGAAAATACTTTAAATTCCACCTTAGGTGCCAAAAAAATGAAATGTAGATGAGCGGTCCCACTTTGGAGAAGTCGCGAATCAAAATTTCGCAAAACAGAGGTAAATTGGGCCTTTTTTCCTATATACGCCATGCCAAATTCTATATGCGTCGCGCCACTTTGGAGCCTGTTTTGAGGCACTTGCAGGAGTCAAAAATGTGTGCAATTGTGCTTGTTGGAAAGCCTGTCCTATCTACTTTCCAACCCAAGTGGAATTGTTGAATTTGGTGTTCATTTGCCCCTCCAAATCTTCATTCTCCCAAGACTGCTTCCTGTGTGTCAAAATAGGGGTAGAGAGGCCATTTTTTGGCTGTTTTTGACCTCCTGGAGACTCAAATCATGCCCAAATTTCTTGCCCAAGCACCAGTAGTCGTGATTTGTCATGATGAATCCAAAAATGCAAGCCATTTCTCATTTGGAGCTCCCAATTCTAAGCGCCACGCCAGTGGCGCGCCGTAGAGGGAGAAAAAACCTGTGTTTGTGACCACAAAATTTCCATGTGACCAAAATTGCCCCAAATTTCTTGGGATTTGGGCTGGAGGTTCTCTAAGAGGCACTATGCTAGGCCACAGAAGCTTCAGCCAAGATTCGAAGCCGATCTTGCTCTTTTGCCTCTTTTGCCTCTTTTGTTGCTTTGCTCAATTTTGCCTTCAAGCTCCTTATCCAGGCCTTTGCACTCATGTTCCGTGCCTTGTAATGATAAACCATCCTCCTCAGTATGGTTTTGTCTCTGTCGGCCTTCTCCAACAGTCTCTCCATGTGTATGTTGATCCGCTCTAGCCAGGACTCACGATCATTGTTGATCTCTTGCTCCAAGGTAGTGAGCTCGATCCTCCTTTGTTAGGCAGCTTTTCGATTCTCACGGATGTTTTGCAGCTCCATGATCTCATGCTGGTCCTCAAGCTGATTGTTCCTCTACTCTAGATACTTGATGATCCATTTGGCCCTCTCCACATTGAGTGACAAGTCTTGGATCTCTGTGTTCTTCTCCTGAATAGTCATCCTGAGTTTGGCATTCTCCACCTCTGCATCATCATCCTGAATGAGGATGAAATCGGCCTCCTGTTCACCTGATGGCCCCTCATCATGCACGGGCCTCTTGCCATTGTCCTGTACCTGTGTATTCGATGCCGGAAGCGAGGCCCCTTCCACCTCGGGTGGAGATAACACTCGCTTTGTTGCTGCGAACAAGTGCCTACTGTCTCTCTGATATGTCACGAACACTAGCATAGTCATGGTCTCATGGTGCTCATACTGATGAGAAGGACCACCTGTCTCATGCTCTGCATCTAATAGTACCTGTGAAGTGCTGAAGAGGTCACGGGAGATGAATTCCTCCCAAGCAATGCCCTGCAATCCCAACTAATGATCTACCAAAATCCGGATAAGAGCAAAGTGATACACACTGTTAAGCTACTGTTGAGGGGTCTTATGCTGCATGAAGGTGTTCATCCTCTCTATGTTCCTGCAAATGAAGAATTGGAGGTTCATCATCCTCACCCTGGTAAAGTGCATAAGCAACCTGATGTGATAGGCATATAGTCGAGAGAACCTCCCCTCACAGCTGAAGTACTTCATGATCAATTTCATGAGCGGAATATACTCATCTTTCAAATATCTAAATGGGAAGACTCTTGTGAGCTGACTCAAGAATCTGGCCTTAATGTAAGGCTCATAGTGTTTCCTATCCACCTTCTTCTTCTTATGCCACTGTTCTCCAACATTTGGTATGCCTGTTGCCACTGAGATAGTTTCGGGTGTCAATGTGAAGGTGACCCCGGCCAAGATAGACTGACCTCCATGTAGGTGAAGCACAAAAAGATGGGCCAACTCATGATGAACTCTAATATTAGCCACCCTTTGATAGAATTCAAAACATGCTAGGTGCTGGAAACATGACATGGCAAGAGGGCATGCTTGTAATTCAGTGAGGGTAGTGGGCTCATCCCTAACATGTTTGCCACTCTTGTGATGTCTCCTGGGAGCCTGCTCTTCCGAGGATGATTCACTTTGTGTCTCTATCCCATACTCTGATGAATGTTGTGATGCCATGACTGCTATGTGTACTATACTTAGGCTGCCCTTTGGTGATGGTGTGAAGCTGGGTGCTTTCGTGATATTTGTCACCAAGGGGAACAATGAAACAAAATGGAGTATTAGGAGGGGAGTAATGTGATAGGAATAGGGGTTATGGGGAGAAGTTTGTTTAGGGGTATGTAGGGGGTTTGGGTATTTGATAGGGTAGGGTTATGGGGTGTTATGTTGACAAATAAGAGGAGGGGAAAGGGAATAGGATTTGGTAGTGTTTTAGGGTAGAGATAATAGGAAAAATGAGAAAGGGAGGATAGGGAAAAATGGTAGGAGATGGAAAAATGAGGAGTAAAATGGAACCTTGGCACTAACACCACACTTTTGCAACCCTAGCCACCATGGTTTTTTGTGTTTTCTTGTGGTTTGTTTTATGAGTTTGGTTGCATTCAAACATCACCATAAACCACCATATCATTCAAACTTTGATGAACAAGTCATGTCATAGAGCCTACCTGTCAATTTGATCGGCTTCACAAAAAATTTGAGGAAGTTTGGCATGGTTTTGGCCCTTTGTGGGTGTGCGCCACGCGCAAAACCCAGTGCGTCGCGCCCTGGGTGTGCGTCGCGCTCGTTGAAAAAATGAGTTGGGGGTTGGCTCTATGTGCGCTGTGCCCCTGTGTATATGCGTCGTGCCCTGAGAACTACCTCCAAACTTGCTCCAAACACACACGATGCACTCTAATCACTTTGCAATGTCTCCCAATGGATTTGATTTGCTCAATGCCTCTGATTTTAGTGGAAACTTGTATATAAAGCCTTGGAAGTGATGGGTTAAATTTTTGCTTCTCCAAAACCCCATTTTTCTAATGTTATGTTTCGACACTTTTTCACTGACTTTAAAACACACTGATTTTCACTTTCCCTTTGAAATTTTACCTCAAATGATGAAATTTTCAGCACTCTTTGCAGGGCTTGCCTGACAAGACATTTGGCCACGGAAACCATGCCTGCACCTGAAGAAATCAACTGACGACTTTTTTGAAAATTTTATCACAAATGACACTGTTTGACTTTTCTTCAAAGTAGAGTTTTGAAGAAGAGTCGAAGTCTATCCACATGACAATGAAACTCCCTGAATCATAATTGTGTAAGGGCCTCACTCTGGCCTGCATGGCTTTATTGAAAATGTTTGAAGACCAAATTGATGAATCCCTAGACCTAACTATCGAAAATGACTTTTGTCCATTAAAGGACCAGACCTTGACTGTCATGGACTTTGGTGATTATTGACAAAATACCTGAGCGAGCAGGAGCCAGACATGAGGGGATTTGACTAGCATGACCCTTTCCATCAGATTATGGCATGCCCCTAGCAAAATGCAGCTGGGTGAATGGAGCAGGACACCTAAAAATCAAATGAATAAAGAGTTTTGATCTCTAACGGAGGACTGACCAGACCGAATCTAACATCTAAGATAGCTACCAATCTTAGTGGGACTAGCAGCTCCGAGTGGACACTAGATTTCCCAATAACAACCACATGGGAAAGTGGTGTCAGTTCCATAAGAGCTCCACTCACAACACAAGTGAGTGTCAGGCTAAGCAGTCACTGGTGGTTGAGCTAAAGGTTTCAGAATCAAATGCATGTTCCAACTCTAAGTCAAAACTTGAAAAGGGGAATGACAAAGGGAAGCAAATTATTGATGCAGGGCCTAATGCCACCATTAAGATCCAGAAGGAGGAACCCAAAGGTCCAGAGGAGGAGGAGCGTCTCTTCCACTCCTAGCTGTGGGTAAAGGGCTCCCCGCTATAGTTCATTGTCGACAACAGGAGCCAAAAGAACCTCATTCCGGCAGAGGTTGTGGGGCAGCTGGGCTTACTGACTATAGCACATCCACAACCATACACCATCAGGTGGCTTCACCAAGGACGAGATCTTCGTGTGAGCCAGCAGTGTCGCCTTCCATACAACATCAAGCCCTTCATAGATGAGGTATTGTGTGACATTGCTCTCCTTGAAGTTTGTGATGTATTATTAGGACAACCATACTTGTGGAAGTGACATTCTATGTATGAATCAAGGCCCCGTGTTGTTATCATTACTTTGGGAAATAATTTGTAGAGGATACCGGAGGTAGCACTGCCTACCGCCATCTCTTTGGTTACTGCAAAACAATGTAGTAAGCTCATTTCCAAAACTAAGAAGTTTTTTTCCTGATGATATGCCCTCAAGGAAAGAAGAAGACAGTGGCCACGACCTCTAGACAAGGCCCCTCCGTAGGACAACTACAGATGGACAAGGTCGTGAAGGAGTACAAGGACATCTACACCTCCCCTGTACGGGTTCTTTTGCACTGTTAGGTCAAGCAATCCATCGATCTGACCCTAGATGTGTCACTGCCCAATGGGCCAATCTATCGGCACTCTATTTTGGAGAACGATGAAATCAATAGGCAGATTCAGGAGCTGCTACAGAAAGGTCACATCTGTCCGAGTTCATTGCCCTATGGGAGCTCGATCATTTTGGTACAGAAGAAGGATTGGACTTGGAGACTCTGTATTGACTATCAAGTGTTGAACAAGATCATTGTCCGTAATAGTTACCTAATCCCACAGATTGATGACCTCCTGGACCAACTGAAGGGGGCAAAATATTTCAGCAAGATCGATTTGAAGTTAGGATATCACTAGGTACCAATCGAACCCTCCGATGTGTGGAAGATTGTCTTCAAAGCCAAGCAGGGCCTTTTCGAATGGTTGGTTATGTTTTTTGGATCGACGAATGCTCCTGCAACCTTCATGAGGCTAATGGATGACATCTTGTGGCCATTCACCAACTCATTTGTAGTGGTATACTTGGATGACATCCTGATCTTCAGCCAGAGTTGGGAAGAGCACCTCCACCACATCCGAGAGGTTCTCCAAACAATGTGGCAACACAAGTTATGTGCCAATTTGGAGAAATGCACTTTTAGCATGACCCAGGTTTAGTATCTGGGATACATTATTGATGAATAGGGGGTGCATGTGCATCCAGCCAAGATCCAAGTCATTCGGGATTAGCCATCTCCAACCACTTTGATAGAGCTTTGCAGCTTTCTAAGTCTTGCCAACTTCTGCCGCAGGTTCATGTTGGGATTTTCTCGTATCACTTGGCCCTTACGTCAAGTCACCAAGGGAGCAATGAAAGTAAAATTCTTTTGGTCTGAATCTCAACAGAAGGCATTCACTGATTTGAAAGATCGCCTCTGCTCGGCACCAGTGCTCGCATTACCAAACTTGCAACAACCATTTGAGGTCAAGACAGATGCCTCTAACTATGCTATTGGGGCAGTCCTTACTCAACACAGGCATCCAATAGCATATCACAGTGAGACACTTTCAGACATAGTCCAGAAGTATCCCACTTATGACAAAGAGATGTATTCCATTGTGCAGGCCTACCGACAATGGAAGCATTACATTTTGGGGAAGGAAACGGTCATCCACACATACCACTGACCCCTGCAGTTCATACAGACCCAAGGGAAATTGCAGAATGATCACCATCATAAGTGGTCCACATACTTGCAACAGTTCCACTTGAATATCAAGTATAAGAAGGGTAGCACCAATAATGTTGCAAATTGTCTCAGTCGACCACCGATCATGGCATTAACCACCGTGCTCAACTCTTGTGGGCATGAGACTTCTGATTGGCCACTTCTCTACAATAGCAACCCAGAATTTGTCCACACATACCAGACACTCTTGGAGGGTCAGCATGTTCCAAAATTTCACCTCTAGGATGCTCAGTTATGCCACCTGGGTCACCTTTGTGTTCCTTCAATCGAGCATGCCAAGATGATTTGGGAATCACACTACAGTCGGGCTGCTAGGAATTTCAGGGTCGAGAAAACTATGGCAGTATTGCAGAAGTATTTCTATTGGCCGAATCTTCGAAAGGATGTCAGGAAGTACATCAGATCATGCACTACCTGCGTCGTTGCCAAACTGACCATCAAGAAACAAGGCCTCTATACCCTGCTACCTACCTCGAGTCGACCTTGGGAGTCCATCTCCATGGATTACATGTGAGGCCTCCCTTCCACTGAGCATGGAAATGATTGTTTTTTTGTGGTCGTCAATAGGTTCTCGAAGATGGCCATTATGGCGGCTTGCAAGAATAATATCACAGCAAAAGCCAATGCTAAACTCTTCTTTGAAAGAGTGTGGGTACACTTTGGGATCCCACAGTCTATCATCTCAGATTGAGACAGTAGGTTCCTCAGTACATTTTGGTCTAGTCTCTGGTCGATGCTGGACACCAAGCTCACTAATTCCATAGCCTTCCATCCTCAAACTGATGGTTAGACAGAGGTTGTCAACAGGATGATCATACACATTCAGTGCATGTATAACTCAAAGCATCCATGCACATGGGATGAGAGCCTCCCCTATGTTTAGCACAGCTACAATCAGGCTCTCCATAGCTCAATTGGCCACAGCTCTTTTCAGGTGGGCTTAGGATTCTGGCCATTATGTCCCATTGATGTGGCCATGCCATTTGTAGCTACCCATGCAGATTCGGCTCATGTCCAGTCCAAAACAGATAAGGCAAACAACTTCATTAAGCACATCCAACATATTTGCCAGCAGGTCCATGACATTCTGGAGAAATCAAATGCCAAGTACAAGGAACAACATGATCAACATCAGGTGCCACACAAGTTTCAGGTGGGCGACAAAGTCTAGTTGCATTTGCAAAAGGAATGCCTTATCGGAAACTCAAACCACTCCAATATGGTCCTTACACTATTACCAAGGTTATGGGAGACAATGCATTTGAGCTCAGCATTCCCCCATTCCTTGGCCTGCACCTAGTGTTCAATGTGGATTGCCTTCAGCAATACTTTCCACCATTACTAAACACATCCGATATTGCAGAACAACTCATGCCCACATAGTTAAATCCATATTACATGAAAAATGTTGCAATGGATTAGATCATGGACACATAGATCAAACACACTCACTAGCAGAATATCCAACTGTATCGAGTTGTCAAAGCAGGCTAACTCCTTGACCAGGGAAAATGGCTCACCAGGGACTAAGTTCAGCAGAAGTTTCCTCATCTCATGGAGGAACTCAATGCAATGGGGACCACTGCTTTCTAAGGGGGGAGGAATGATCCAGGCGGACATTTTTGGCCACCTTCCAAGTCCACCTGGACCCCCACCATTGTTTCTTTTAGCTTTTTGGTTTCCTTAATTATAGCACAGTTTACCATTTTTAGTAGTTTTTTTGGGTCCTGAACTTCCGGAGCGTTTTGAGGCCCTAAATGACGTTTTTTTAGGAAAATTGGGAGCAACATGGGTCCATGGACTAATATTTCTCTTCCCAGAGTTGTAGTTCTCAGATAGATCTTTCTAACAAGATATTCTGCGTGTCAAAAGGAGATCGTATGCCAAAGTTACAACCCCGGGAATTCGATGTACCAATTTACACAAACGGGGCCCACAGTTTGGCATTTCATCTTCTAGGGTTAGGTTTTCGGATGTTTAGGATTTTCCATTGTTTCTCAACAATAAATAGGCCTTCAAACATCATTGTAATATAGTTCAGAGGCATGTAGCCACCACATCTCTTCTCAGAGATAAGCTACCATCACCTTAGCTGATTTATTCCATTTTTGTTTGTAAGCATATTTCAGTGTTTTATATTAATAAAATGAAGTATTATTTCCACAACATCTTTGTGTTTATGGTTATCTCTGTAATTTCTTGCATTCCTATTTAAATTTGGATCAAACATGATCAGCATCAGGTGCCACACAATTTTCAAGTGGGCGACAAAGTTTGGTTGCATCTATAGAACAAATGCCTTACAAGAGCCCATACCAAGGTCATGGGAAACAATGCTTTGGAGCACAACTTTTCCCCATTCATTCACTTGCACTGAGTGTTCAATGTGGACCGCCCTCGACCATGAGTCCCACCATTACTAGACACATCAAGGGTTGCAGAATAGCTCACCAGGGACCCAACTCAGCAGAAGTTTCCTCATCTCAGGGAGGAACTCAACGCAATGAGGACCATTACTTCCTAAGGGGGGAGGAATGTTCCAGGTGGACGTTGGTGGCCACCCATCTATCCCACTTGGACCCCCACAACTGTTTCTTTCAGTTTTTCAGTTTCCTTAATTGTAGCACAATTTACTATTTTTAGCATTTTTTCGGGTCCTAAACTTCCGAAGTCGTTTTGAGGCCATAAACGACATTTTTTTGGAAAACTGGTTGCAACATGGGGCCATTTTACTGATGTTTCTCTTCCCAAAGTTGTATTCCTCGGATAGATCTTTCTAACAAGCTATGGTGCACATCAAATGGAGATTGTAGGTCAAACTTACGACCCCGAGAAGTTGATGTACCAATTTATTCAAAACAGGGCCCATAGTGTGGTGCTTCATCTCCTAGGGTTAGTTTTTTGGATGTTTAGGGTTTCCATTGTTTCTCAACAATAAATAGGCCTTCGAGCCTCATTGTAACACAATTACGAGACATGTAGCTGCCACATCTTCTCAGAGATAAGCTAACATCACCCTAGCTAGTTTATTTCCATTTCTGTTTGTAAGCATATTTCAGTATTTTACATTAATGAAATCAAGTATTATTTCCACTGTATCTCTGTATTTATGGTTATTTATGTACTTTATTACGTTCCTACATAAATCTGGATCACTGGCTGGGCGAAGATGGACGGCGATCCATTGTGCAATATGTTTGACCTTTAACCAAAAAAGTGTGGTTATGGAATTTTTGTTGTTAACCTTGCTGCTCTTACTTAATGGAGTATCCCATGGATGAGTGCTCTAGTATTAGAGCTTCTTATAATGGCACCAAGGTCGAAAGTTACTCTCATTGCCATTTTGATTATTTCTTAAGCCATTTTTGAATGTGATCCTTTAGTACCTTACAACAAGAAATATTGAAAGGCAACAATAGTGATGAAAACATATATGTTGAGCTTTTTTTTGTATAAGCTAAAGGGAAATTTAATTGAGTTAGAAAGCAAGACTTATGAGAAAAGTTTAGAATATGAGTAACTGACCTCCTCATTCCATTATTGTTTCAAGTATGTGCACTTTGTGGCATGCTACCAAAAGATTTTGTTGACTGAGGATGGAAAATCCTTATAAAAAACAAACATGAAACCTATTTGATGGACCAAAGACCACCATCACGAAATTGAAATATAGACTTCCACCAAGTAAACATATGCATAAGAAGAAAAGGAAATCAAGTAAACATATGCAGAGCAGAAAAGGAAATCATACCCTATAGTAGAAAAAGAATTCCCTTATCTAAATATAACTCTACTAGCTGGTTCCATGAAACCCTTGCCCGCGGAAGAATAATAAGGAGAATGGATGGATAGGAATAAACACAAAGAAAATAATGTTATTTTTATTGTAAGACTTAATTCTTCCAACTTTATTAAAAAACTATTCAATGAAAGAATTGATATAGATTATGTTTTCTAAAATAATTATTTTGCACCTTCAAAAATTAGGAAAATATTAAATTAAATAAAACATTTTAATTATATATTATATTTTTAACATATAATTGAAGTAAATATTGTAACTATTTTCAATTATTCTAGAGTTCTCTTTAACTCTAGTATGGAAAATAAGTTTTACTGCCCTATCTAATTTGGTCAAATTACATAAAATTGAAAATAAAAATTCAAAAATAAAATAAAATAACCAAATAAAATTATTAATGAAAATAAAATTGAGATAAAACGGTGAATTTATCCTTGGAAATTTTTGTGTTAGGTAAACATTTTGACTCTAGGTTTTAAAATTAAATTAAAAAATAAAATAAAATAGGAAAATAAAATTATTAATTAAAATAAAATTGAAGTAAAATTGTCAAATGGAGGTAAAATAGTTAATTTATCGTGCCATTTTTTTGTTTTATGTAAACATTTTGAGAGTCTAGGTAGCAATTTTTGTGTTATGCAAACATTTTGAGAGTCTAGGTTTTGACAACACATGTCTTTCCCATGGTATTCTTCTTTAATGTAGCCTATTTAAAAACATAAAACTCTAATTCCATGTATAAAAATAACCAAGTGTTTAATCCATATGTAGATGAATGACTCTAGAATCTAGAATAGAGAAAAGATTTTCCTTCTCTTGCCATGTGTTTTCTCAATAGGCTCAAACTATTATTGTGAGCTATAAGGAAACCTACAAATCCACTGAACTTGCAATACCTATAAGACAGGATTGTCGGAATTTCAAATCCATTGTGCAACACTACCTAGGCTTCAGCTATTATTGATAAAAGTAAGCAGCATCAAACTAAAGCTTTAATTCAAAGTTATGTTTTTTTCATTTCTCTTACCCTTTCAAACATATATATACATATTAGCAATCAATATCATAGTGTGAAACCATAAATGAGAAAACCCATAAGATAAATATGTGAAAGAAACCAATTAATTTCCAAACATTTAAAAATATGATGGCCATTATACATTTGTGCAGAGTTATAAGATAGATAGATTTATCTCTGTTTTATAAAACAACTGCATTCTTTCATTAAAGTATTATATTTAATATCATCTAACTAGGTTATATATATTTAGATTATATACATTCAATATTTTAAACTAATTATTTTCTCAATTAAAATTTATTTTAAATTTTATATAATAAAACAATTTATTTTATATAAAAATTTATTTTTAAAATATAGGGATAAAAAATTAAAAATAAACTCATTAATTTACTACATTCAACCAAATAAATTTTTTTTACTTTAACCTATAAAATAAAATTCCACTTCTCTCCTCTAAAATGAAATTTAATTAAAATTAAACTTTTTATCATTTTTATACATAAATTTATTAATTTCAAGATTTTATTATTATAATGTACTTAAATATATTGAATGTGAAGTCAATATTTTATCTTTGCATAAGAATACAATTCTTGATAGTGTATGGTATTATATTGTTGTAAAGTTTTATCATAAGTTATTTTTAATTCCTTCTGAATAATGACCATAAGAAATATGTTAAATTTAGATTTTTGTGTGGATTGACATTTTGTATTTGTATAATAAATTCAAATATTAAGCAAAGTCTTTCGGTAGAAATCACATAAGAGAAATTTTTGGCGGACGCCTTTCGGCCCAACAAGTGTGGTTCAAAACACATTGGCCAAAAATTTCTCTTATGTCATTTCTACCAAAAAACTTTGCTTAATTCATAATTTGAATAAAAAAATTCAATATAATAAAAAATTGTTTTTTTCCAATTTTACAAAGTATCAAGTTTGAGACTTCTTTGTAATGGTTTAATGCTATAAAAAAATTATATTGTTTTAAAAATACTTAAATGTTAATAATATTTTATAAAGAATTATCAACTTGTAAATTGACAAAAATGCGAAGTAGATTCCAAATTAACAGTTGCTAAAAGCAAACAATAAACCATGGTAATAGTTGGAAACATAGTTGCAAATTTACAGCGATAGGAGGTAAGAAAAAGTTGCAAATTAACGATTGATGGAAGCAAACATAAAACCATCATAATAATCAGAAACAATTAGAGTTACAAATTTATAATAATTAGAAGTAAAAATAAAACCTAACTTTGTTTATAAAAAATAAATGAAAAATATAAACTAGCCTATATCTATCTTAATTCTGTATCTACAAAGCGTTTATAGGGATTGAATCTCTTTCACTCTAAAAGAGGTTTGCACCTCAAGAGATTTACTGGAAATGATCATTTCTTGCCAACTCAACCACGAAGTCTGGCCTAAACTATTTGTAAAGTTTTATCCTAAGTTTTTTTTATTTCCTTCTCAATAATGACTAAGAAATATGTTAAAATTTAGATATTTATGTCGATTGAATTTTCCTTATTTATATAATAAATTAAATGTAATAAAAATTTAGTTTTTTTCTTCAAATTTTACAAAGTATCAAATTTAAAAACTTCTTTGTAATGATTTATTATTATGGAGAAAATATATTGTTTTAAAAAGATTTAAATCATTAATAACATTTTATAGAGAATTTTCAACTTGTAAATTGACAACAAGGGGAGCAAGGTTCTAAATTAACAGAGGTTAAAAGCAAATAATATAATTATCATTGTGCTCTCTAATCCAATATAAAAAATAAATTATAATGTAGTGTTCTGTAAACATTTTAACTTGGTAAAATTACATAAAAATAAAAAGTCAAAAATAAAATAAAATAATTTAATAAAATAACAAAATTGAAATAAAATAATGAATTTACCTTCGCCGTCTTTGGATTGGGAAACACTTTGACTCACACTTACAAAAGTAAATTAAAAACAAAATAAAATAAATTATTAATTAAAATAAAATAGCTAAATTGACGTAAAGTAGCAAGATTAAGGAGTAAGATTTTAAGATACAGTGTTCTTCCAGTCTCTTCACAATCATGGATTCCAGATCATAACCGAAACCGAGATCATGAAATTTGACTAAACATATACGATATATTAATTTAATATTTAAAAATTCATAAATTCAAGCACGTTTCAGAGTTTGTTCCTTCCGAGTATTTTAATCAAAATATCATTTCAGAGTTTCTTCCTTCTGAGTATTCGGCTTACTGTCTATCTGTTACCTGGTTATAGACTTTTGAATTACCAAAGCTTTGCTCCATATATAGTAGGTACCCACGTTTCCACTGTGGCTTACTGATTGCCTGTCTCCTGTTAGCTGTTATACTGATTGCAATCAAAGTAGCAGAGTCCAACAATTATGTTAATTCCAATATCTATATTATATATTATTGTTATTCAGTGTATGACGGTTGCAGATGTAGTAGAGCCCGGATCCCGCCTTAGGCCTTCTTTGCCTTCCTCTTCCAGGAAACAACAGTTTTGGAAATCCCCGAGTGGCATCTTCCGATTTGGCTTTCACTCACATATAAAGGATGGTTTGTATGTTCTCGCCATTTCAATTGCTGACAGTGAAGATGGAACCCTGGTGTGGACTGCAGGTGAGAATGGTGGCATCAGAGTGGGTGACAAAGCTTCCTTTGATTTCCAGATTGATGGCAACCTTGTGTTGCGCAATGGAACGAACACCGTGGTGTGGCAGACTAACACTGCCAACCGAAGCATAATCTCTGCTGCCATGCAGGACAATGGCAATTTTGTAGTGAAGAATAGCAGTTCCAGCAGTGTTTGGGAAAGTTTTGCCAATCCTACTGATACCCTCTTGGTTTATCAGAATTTCAGTGTGGGACAAAGCCTCCACATGTATCCTTATTCATTCACTCTGGAGGCCGGGGGAAACTTCACATTGAAATGGAGGAACAACATCACATACTGGAACCAGGGTGCCCTAAATGGCTCCAGGGCATATCTCGGTAATCAAGGGATTTTTACTCTCTGCAACTCTTCTGGTGATCAGCTTTGGACTGCATACAGCAGCGATTACACCGATCCCTCTATCACGTTGCGAAGGATCAGGCTCGAATCAGATGGAAATTTGAGAACCTATGGGTGGGTTAAAAACATTCGAACATGGCAACTGGGATGGAGTGCAATAGCAGACCAATGTCAAGTGTATGGATGGTGTGGGAACTTTGGGGTGTGTGTATACAATGACACAAGCCCTTATTGCATATGCCCATCTGCAGATTTTGTTCCCATAGATCCCAAGGATCCCACCCAAGGGTGTAGAAGACTGCAGGACCTTACAGGGTGTATTAACCAGAGCATGGTTGTATTGAACAATACTCAATTCTTCTCTTATCCTCCAGAATCAGAGTCACAATCAGAGATATACTATGCCTTGGGCATTCCCGAGGACTACTGCCTCAGGAATTCATTATGTGTTGCATCTACAGTCATGGCCGATGGTTCGAGCATTTGCCGCATAAAGACAGAGAATTTCACAAGTGCCTATCAATCAGCAGCCCTTCCAAGCACTTCTTATGTAAAGGTATGTGGTGACGGTCATCCTCTAGCACCGCCACCTTCCGCAATTAGGACTGTGGATTCATCCAAGGTATCGGCCATTGCAATAGTAGCAGCAGTTGTAGTACCTATTATTGCCTTGATTACTATCCAGATGTCCATTTGGTGGATTTTCTGTAGAAATAATCCTAGGTTTAGATTTGGACAGGTACCAGCCCAATACACACTCCTGGATTATGCCTCGGGGTTTCCAGTTCAGTTTTCCTACAAGGAACTCCAGCACCTAACAAGGAATTTTACTCAAAATTTGGGTTCGGGTGGGTTTGGAACAGTGTACAAGGGAGAATTGACCAACAATACCATAGTTGCTGTCAAGCAGTTGGAAGGGATCGAACAAGGTGAGAGGCAATTTCACATGGAGGTGGCAACCATCAGCAGTACTCATCACTTGAACTTGGTTAGGTTAATTGGATTTTGCTCAGAAGGCCGCCATAGATTCGTGGTTAACGAATTCATGAAAAATTCTTCTTTGGACACATTCCTTTTTTCTGAGCAATCCAGGATGCTAGATTGGGATAAGCGCTTTGGAATAGCCCTTGGGACTGCAAGGGGCGTTACTTACTTGCACGAAGAGTGCAGAGATTGCATTGTTCATTGTGATATTAAACCTGAGAACATACTCCTAGATGATAATTTCAATGCAAAGGTCTCCGACTTTGGGCTCTCCAAGCTCAACACTCTCAGAGCTCATCAAAAGCGCTCGTTGACACGTGTTGAAGGAACCATAGGATACCTGGCTCCGGAATGGTTTGTCAATTTACCCATCACAACCAAGTCTGATGTTTATAGTTATGGCATGGTTTTGCTGGACATCGTAGGCGGTACAAGGAATTTTGATACTATGGCCTCAAGGGGAAAGAAATTCTCAGTATGGGCATATGAGGAATTTGAAAGGGGAAACATTCTAAATATTACAGACGAGAAACTGGGTGAAGATATTAATATTGATCAGGTAAAAAGGGCACTTCAAATTAGTTTTTGGTGCATTCAGGAGCAGCCCTCACAGCGGCCAACTATGGGGAAAGTTGTCCAGATGCTGGAGGGGATATTGCCTATTGACAAACCACCTGCTCCTAAATCTTCGGAAAGCTTTGAAAGGAGTACCAGTGGCAGTACTAGCGAACTAGCACTCTCAGTGTTTGCAACATCCAGTCATCCTGTTTCTTCTATGTCCTCTGTAATTGCTACTATGTCTTCAAATCTCTAAAAATTATGTAAGAGAAACTCTCCAGCAGAAGGTAGCTATCTGCTAATGGCCATTCAGGCCATTCAAGTCTGAAGCTTATTACAAGATAAGTTCATTTTACTTTCCTGCTCAATGGAATGATCACAATTACTTGGTTTCTAGAAGGAATTAGTTTGTAAGTTTTATTGTGCCATTGCAGGTTTCGAAGGCAACATATCCAGGACATCTATATTAAGTACACACTTGCCTTGTTAGTGTTCATAGCCTCTGAGATGGCTTGTGTATACAAAAAGTCAAACTGAGTATTGTAAAGGCTAAAGAGGCAACTTTGATCTGTCAACTGCATTTTAATTTTGGAATAGATCATTCAAGCTCAGGGCTGTAACTTTTTAATCTCAAAAGTAAGATTTTTACCAGAACAAGGAAATCTAGGAATGACAAATCATATTTTTTCTTTTCGGCATTAACCACTAACATGCGTTATCTCTGTAAGATAGCAGAAGTCTGAGATTCTGATTCTATCAAGATACCCTTATTACTATAAATTCTAGGAAAGTGCTTATTATTATATTTCGCATATTTGAACACTTGAGTAACCTCTGGTTTGCAAATTTTGTATTTCTCTTTCATTTTTGAAATTGCATATTACATCAAGCATTATACATCTTTCTCAGTAAAGGACTTCTTTAGTCACTGTGTTGAATTCTCCCGCACAGTTTTCCTGTGTTGAATTCTCCCACACAGCTTTCCATATAAATATTTTATTAGAATACTTTTGAAAAGTAAATATTTCAAAAATTTTAATTTTATAGAAATATTGACAGTGTCCTGAAAATGGATCTGGTTTTGAATTTCTAAATGTCAGGAGAAATTTTTTAAACCTAATGAAATACAAAAATTTAGTTTGTGTTTTCATCTCAAACATAGCTGCTTTTTTTTTTGGCAAATGCCCGTGCTCGCCTTCATCGGTATTTCTCAAAAGCAGAAACTAGCTGGATATTAATAACAGTTATTAAACAAAATCATTGATGTTAGTATTATTATTAAACGAAATCATTGATGTTAGTATTATTATTAAACCTTGTCAAAGACCTCTATTTAATCTTTTAGCTAATTCTACTAAAAGAATCAAAATGATGATAAAAGAATCAAAATGATGATAAAACTAATGATCTTAATCTTTTGGTTAAGGATCTAGATATGCATAAGAGGTTAGTTTAAAATCACGAAGTCACTACTAGTTCAAAGGTGTTGTTGGTAGACGACGAGGCAAAAATAATCAATTGAAAGATAATAATAAATTCTTAGTTTCTACTACATCATTTTGGTATTAGAGAAATGAGTATCACTTAGGGAGGATTTACTTTCAGTTGAGGAGGAGCATAAGGAAGATTGTTAGAGACATAAGGTGAATGGACAATGAATGTTTTACAAGCTTAAAAGCCATAGAGAGGATACTAATGATGGATATTTCTGAAAATGAACAAGCAAGCATTGCCATGATTTAGGCTGGAACATTTGACCCACTGGAGAGGCTATTAGAAATTATATCAAAACAAGGAGCTCATGTGTCGTGGAGTATTGTAGTTTTGAAAATATTTGAACCCAAAAGCATTAATACAATTGGTTCAAAAAGCTTGACTCAATTTTTACGTGGAGCATATAGTTCAAGATGAACTCAAAAGAATGAACTTCAACGTGAGGAAGATGAAATCCCATCCAACCTTATGGTGTATTACATAAAAAAAGAAAATCCTATGGGATAAGTTAAAGGAAGGAGACAACTAAATTGTGAGAAGAAATGTTCAAACCTTTATGAGCTAAATTCCTACCAATGGACTATTCTCATACTCTATTTGGACAATTTTAGGATTTAAAAACAAAATTATTTGTTCATCACAACTATATGGAATAGTGTATAAAACACAAAATCAAAATGAATACCCATAAAAATGAAGGGAGAAGTTGTGTTGGGTATTTTAATAGTTTTATTTCTCATATCCTAACATTAATGGAAATGGTAAAACTACATTGCATAAATAAAGCCCTTCAACATACAATAGAAGCAATGGAAAGGTAATGAATAGAAAGGGGAATAATAACAACGTAAACTATGAAACGAGAACTATAAACTCAAAGCAAGAACTCTAGCCAAAAAACCCCAAAAAAAACATGAAAAACAATCCAAAAAACGAAAAGTGTATATTCTGGAATGATTCTTTTTTTAGGGTTAATTTTCAATATATTTAAAAAATGACAATAAAACCAATTTTTTTTTGTGCAAAATAAATGAAAAAACACACCAATATTTTTGGTGGAATAACATTTCTCTTTCCCATGTATAATTTCAACATTTTTTAGTAATGACGATAAAGGTAAAATAATGGGATCGAAACACATTAAAATTCCATCAATTTTCATCCATGTTGTTAAACATAAAATAACATGACACTAAAGATCACTAAAATTCTAATTGTTTTCAACCATAACATTAAAAATAAAAATAAAATTTGGAAATTTTCAACCATAGAATTAAAAAACTTTAAGTTTTCAACACATTTAAACCATGACATTATGAAAAAATTACATGACTAAATTAGTCAAAATGTCAATACTTGTAGATTGAATGAAACATAAATTATATCTCTAAGTTATTGTTGCATTGTGGATATTCTAAACAATAAAACTCATCATAATTAAAACATATAATCCAACAAACATAAAAATGACTCATAACTTCATTTAACATCATATGGAAATCAAAATGTTTATTTCAAGATACGATTCCAACATCAGTTATATAAATTGTCTTAGTCAATTATTCAAAATCACTCATCTTCTTGCACATTATCAAAATTCACATCTTGAGATGAATGACTGGATGCAGATGAAGATGTTCCATATCTTCTCTTTCATCAGCTAATGCCCCATCTGAGTCCACATGCATGCCCACCATTTCAGGTTTCAAAATTCTTCTAGATCTATAATTGGGTTCAACAAACTCCCATCTCAACATTGTTTCTTCTGGTAACAACCTCTTCAAAATCTTTATCATCCTACAGTGAATAATTCCTCTCTTTGTTAAATTGAAGTCATAAACAAGTATGCCAACATCCTCCATTTTTAAGAGGTATGTGTGGCGACGATTTATATTTGTACCCTTTCTTTTTCGCTTTCTACCAATTTTTTATCAACTACCATCTCTGGCTTGTACACACCATTGAATGGGTGTGTATTTGTGGCATACCAATGTACTTCAACCCCTGTAACATCTTCATTTTCTGTAATGACCTTTATAGCCTTAGCAACCCAGAATGGATAACCATTGGCATCTCCATCTGCTAGCACTGTGATCATGTAACCCTCCTTCATATCATGTATTGAACCCCTGTAAAGGTCTTCCATGGCTTCATGGTGTGCAGAAATCTTCTGGAACCAATATACATTTCTCTTTCCTCTACATGTGAAGAATTAATAATACCTTGAGATTGTTGTTGTTCAATAATGTTTCTTTCCTCATGTTAATTTGACACATTTTGTAGCCAAATAAATGAAGTTTTCAAAGGTATATCTTCATTTTTTGTTCTTGAAATGATATCACTTTTATTATTGAAAAAACACTCCCACCAAACTAAATCAGCAATATGAAAGTACTCATATGTATAACTAATACATTTTTGAATTTCTTCCATGCAATCAGAATAATTTATGTCTCTATTATGCCTGCGTGCATTATGAACTTCAGTGATTGATTTTAATAATAATATATTTGACGCAAATATTGGATGATCTGGAATGAAATTCAAAAATGCCAAACCTGATGATGGCACCCATTCTGCATTAGTTGAATACTTCTTGCCCCATATTAGTGTTTTCCCATCAAGTTTTTTTTATACGAAATTGATGTTGGAAGCTAATGTCATTAAGTTGTTCAATGTATTTCTCCTCACTATTTGATCCCAGAATAAACCTTCGCATGTCAATAGTTTCTTCCAACAAATCAAAAATAGGCTCTGGCATGTATGATTTCTTAATACATTCAATTAATAATGGAAAGCTCCCAACATCCTTCCTCCTCAATGTGGCTGAAAAATGACTGAAGATCTAATCAATATGGTCATGAGTGTGCCCAACAAGAAGGAAACCAACCTTTACCTTCTGAAAAATTCTCAATTCAACAAGCATGTTTAGATATCCAAAAACAATCTGATTTTTGCTTTCACGACAAGTGTTGTCCAATTCTAGATACAAAACTTTAGGAAGATCACCCAACCAATGAGAAAGCACATCATGAATTATGGTTATTGTCATATTTGCATCATTATGAATATTTGGAGCTGTGAAGTATAGCCTTAGCAACATTTTCCCATTGAAGACCATTCAACCGACCAAGTGATACTGAATAAAATTTTCCGCTTGTAAATTTTTGGGTGTGCGAACAAAATGTGGTAGAAATGTTTTCTTCTTGTCCATACCATCAATTATCAAACTCAAATATTTATTTGGATTATCATAACACTTCTTTCGATGCTTGTACAACTTTTTCCTTTCACTCATTTGTTGTTCGCGATGCTCTTGAAGCACTTTGAAAATGGAATCTACACAACATAAAAGAAAGTCATTCTAAATATGTTTTCATAGTTGATGACTATACAATTTTAAAAATTATGTTATGAATGCTTACCTCTTTTTGTCCCTTCACATTTATCCCTTTTTTATTTAAGAGAAGCACATGTACTGCAAACCCCCATCCTTGTCTTCTTAGGAATATAGACATTGTTGAATTCTTTCTTCCATATCTTCACAAAATATTGATATGTAACCAATCGCCATTTCCTTCAACACCTTCTACGTATTCTTTGTATAAGTTATATATTTCTCATCTTGATAAACTATCTAGAATATGTATTGTCTCTCTATTTGGCATACACTCTCCATTCTTTGAAAAGAAGTCTTTCATCCATGACATTGCAGTATTTCATAATGGCCCAAACTATCGTTTATGACGTACTTCTGAATAAATTGTGGGATCCTTTTCCAAATTTTCTTGGATTCTTGACAATAGAAAATTACCCATTGAATGAAATATTTTGAAATCCTTTATACATATAAATAAAAACCCAATATGATAATCATAACCTAACAATGTAGATTGCATGCACCCCATTAAATATGAATTTTGCATGCTTTTATTCATTGACAAATATCTCTTCCTTTTCTCTAATGAAAACTTGAAATCCATATGTTTCAAGCAATCCTTTTGACAACATTCACTTGAAATGATAGCACTGATAGAACTTCTTCTTGTGAGATATTCTGCTCTACCCCTTGTATAACTAGAACATCTTGGATTGATAGAAAAAGGTATGCTCCTACTCCTCGATACAATATTTGTTGGCAACGTCTCCATCCTTGAATCATCATTTGTATAAGAATTTTCATCATCATTAGGAGGAATATTATCATCACTATGACCATCTATGCTTTTGAAATACTGACTTGGAGAATATTCTTCATCTTTCCCTTCGTTAGTGCTACCCTAATCGTCCTTAGAATTACAACTAAATGGAAAATTTGACTCGATGTTTATTGGATATTCTTCATCATGTGCATTTCCAGTGTTTCTCTCATAGTCCATAGGATTAGGACTATGTGGAAAATGTGACTCTTTACTCACCGGAAATTCTTCATCCTGCCCTTCATCACTACTACTCTCATAGTCTTTAGGATTAGGACTAAGTGCTTCATCCTACCCTTCATCACTACTTCTCTCATTGTCCTTAGGATTAGCACTAGTTGGAAAATGTGACTCTCTACTTACTGGAAATTCATCATCCTTCCCTTTGTCACTACTTCTCTCATAGTCCTTAGGATTAGGACTAAGTGGAAAATGTGACTCTCAATTTATTGGAAATTCTTCATCCTGACCTTCATCACCGCTGCTCTCATAGTCCTTAGGATTAGGATTAAGTGGAAAATGTGACTCTTGATTTATCGGAAATTCTTCATCCTGACCTTCATCACTGCTGCTCTCATAGTCCATAGGATTAGGACTAAGTGGAAATTATGATTCTCGATTTATTGGAAATTCTTCATCCTAGCCTTCATCATTGTTGCTTTCATAGTCCATAGGATTAGGACTAAGTGGAAACTGTGACTCTCGATTTATTGGAAATTCTTCATCTTGGCTTTCATCACTGCTATTCTCATAGTCCATAGGATTAGGACTAAGTGGAAATTGTGACTCTCAATTTATTGGAAATTATTCATCCTGGCCTTCATCACTGTTGCTCTCATAGTCCATAGGATTAGAACTAAGTGGAAACCGTAATTCTTTATTTAGTTGAAATTCTTCATCCCGCCCTTCATCAGTGTTGCTTTCATAGTCCTTAATATTAGGACTAAGTGGAAGATTTGACTCTCTATTTATAGTGAAATAACTTTCGTTATATTCATCAATATGAATATAGTTGTTATGCGACGAAGATGTTGATGCTTCACAAAGCGAAACATCACTACCAGAAGAATCCATGGCTTTCAAACATAAGAAATTGAATGATAAAAATTCACTCTCCCCTAATGATAATATATAGCTTAAAGAATGAAAATTTCCCTCCAAAGTTCCCCTCCAAAAAATTTCGCCAAAAATTTTGTTTCATGTATTCCCCTCCAAACTTTTCTTCTACAATTTATTGAAAAATTTAACTAAAATTTCTCATGAAATTAATTGGAATTATTGAGAGGAAAAGTTGATCACTTCTTGTTGAAAACTGCAGCAAGAAATTCTCAATTTGATTTTGCCTTGATTGAATTGAGAAAAAAACGAATTTCCACATCAGCAGATAACTTGGATGTAGTTAAATTGTGTGACATGGCTTTTGTCACCTAGTTTACTCAATAAATTTTAGTTGGAGGAGTTAGAGTTCACTTAAGCATGTGTGATTGCTAATTTGAAGGAATCAATGCTGGTTATCTCAAGTTGTTTTCAGTTAAACTAGTTCCAATTATTGGAGGAACTAATGGAAAATTAGTTGTGCGGAGGAACTTCAGTCAAACTCAGTGATTATCTAGTTAAACCATCAATCATCCAAAAATAGCTAGTCGATGCAGAAATTCAAGTTACCCAGTTGAGGTGGAGATTCCAAGGCAATATAAGATCAGTTGTAAAATATTCTAGATTGTAAAGATGTTTCATTCAACCTAATGATCATCCCGAGGAATTGCGCAATCCATTTTTTAGAAATTCCTAAATAATAGGGGCCTAATTTCTCAAGGAATTGCGCAAAGAAATAGGGACTAAAGTAGATGCTGAAATAGACTAAGTCTGGGCTAGAGCTTCTCAGTGAGACGAGAGATAGGTTATGCACTTACAGGTTGTGCTTAGTTGAGAAAAGAAATTGTAATACATTTCTATTCATTAGATTAATGCAAGCAAGCATTGGGGTTTTTAGCATTTTCTTTCCTCGAGAAAATTTCTATTTTCATGTGTGTGATTTCTTATTGCATGTCTGAGATTTTTATTCTAAATTGGGAATTAATGTCCGCAGATCAGTAGAGTAGGTTGTTGTCTTATGATTTTGATTAAAAATTTATAAGCAGTTGGAAATATACACCATAATTTCTACATGGTATCATAGTTGGAATTACATTCAACCAAGAATTTCGAAGTTGTTTCTTAGGGGGTTCGAATTTGGAGTTTAGTGTAGCAAGATTTCTTCAGAGTTGAGAATATGGCTTTAAATGGAATAAGGCTAGAGTATGCCTTGGAAGGCACCTCTAAATTTGTTGCATGGAAGGATCGCATGGAGGAAATATTGGGTGACAATGGATTGCTAGAATACATTGTGATAGATGTTGCAAAACCACTGGAATCATATGCCCAAAACCTTGCTCAGTGGAAGAAAGATGTAGCCAAAGTGAGGAGAATAATCTTGGAGGGAGTACGGAATCAAATTGTCTCAAATATCCATGGAAAATAAACTTCATTCACAATGTGGAAAGCACTTATAGAATTGTTCAAGAATAATAGTGACCACAGGAAGTTGGCACTCAAGGATAAACTTCGAAGTATCATGATGGATAAGAACGACACTATTCTGTAGTATCTGAGAAAGTTCACACAATGTCATGATGAAATTGACAAGGTCAGTGTTAATGTCCCTGAAGAAGAATTGGTAAGCATAGCTCTTCTGAGCCTTCCCAAGAGTTGGCATAGCTATCAAGATTCGGTGAACAGTAGGGAGAAACTACCAAATTGGTAGCGCTTATGGCTTGATTCGGTACAAGAGGAAATAAGGTGGAATAATAGAGATGGGACTTAATCCAAAGGCGAGAATGAACAAAAATTTGCATTGGCTGGAAAGGAGAAGAAGGGAAAAGGGAAGAAATATCAATCTAAACCAGAATCTAGTCAAGGAGGAAAGAAGAAATATTTTTCCAACTTTAAATGCTTCCATTGTCATGATTTAAGGGACTATGCCACGAAGTTTCCACACAAAAAGACAAGCAATAAGATCTCATGAGGAGTAGGAGGTGAAGCCTTGGCTTCACATTTTGAGCTTGAATTTATCCTTATCGCATACATGGCCAACACAGTGATGGGGAGTGTGTGGTACTTGGAATCAAATGCATTGTTCCACATGACAGGGTGTAGAGACTTTTTCATGACCTAGAAGAAAAAGATTTGCATATGCACATCGAGATGGGGGACAAAAAAAGGAATTGATTTAGACTTATACAAGAATGAAAAAGTATATAGATACAAACATAAACACAAAGATGTAAAAGAAATAAAACTTCATTTCATTAATATTAGAGAACCGAAATATGCTTACATATAAAATGGAAATAAACTAGATCTTTGAGAAGAGATGTGGCGCCTACATGCCTTTGAAATGTGTTACAATGAAGCTCAAGGGCCTTCTTATTATTTAACAACAAGGAAAAACCATAAACAACCAAAACCCTAACCCTAGGAGATGGAACGACAAGAGTTTGTGAGCCTCGTTGGGGTTTGTTGGGCAGCCAACTTCTTGGGGATGTAACTTGGTCATATGATCTCCATTTGGCGCGTACAAAACCTTGTTGGAAAGATCTCTTCGATT
Organism: Pinus taeda; assembly: GCA_000404065.3. Classification (NCBI taxonomy): domain Eukaryota; kingdom Viridiplantae; phylum Streptophyta; class Pinopsida; order Pinales; family Pinaceae; genus Pinus; species Pinus taeda. Next base: position 33,349 of record APFE030702483.1, read on the forward strand.
ACTACAGGATTTCTTGTAGGTACTTACTTGTGGTAATGGGCCTATTGCAGACCTCAAAAAAAACATCGTTCTAGGGGTCAAAACAGCTTCGAAATTTCAATACCCAAAAAAATGCTAAAAATAGTAATTATTGTTATAATCAAGGGAACGGATGAAACCGACTGGAGGTCTAGGTGGAATAGATGGGTGGCCACCAATAGCCACCTTGGTCAGTCCTCCCCCATTGCATGTAGAGCCTCCATGAGGTGAGGAATTTTTGTTGAACCTGGTCCCTGGTGAACCACTTTCCCTCGTGAAGGAGTTGGCTTGCTTTGACAAATTGATATAGCTATATCCTTTGCTGGCGAGTGTTCTTGATATGCATTTAAATGATCCTATCAGTTATGGCCTGTTTGATGAAGCTTGAGTTGAGCTTTGTTGGTGTCATCTGATCAGCAACATTGGATGTGTCCAACAATGGGGGAAAGTATGGTCGCAACTGGTCCACATTGAATCCTAGGTGCAGGTCAAGGAATGGTGGAATACTGAGATTGAAGGAATTATACCCTATAGCCTTCGTGATCATGTATGGCCCATATCAAAGCAGGTGAAGTTTGTGGTGGGGCTTAGCAAGGTGATCCTTCTGCAAATGTAACCAAACTTTGTCACCCACCTAGAACCTGTGTGGCACCTGATGTTGATCATGACACTACTTTTACTTAGCATTGGCTTTGTCCAATATGTCATGGACTTACTGGATGATATGCTGAATATGTTCAATAAAGTTATTGGCCCTGTCATCTTCAGCCTGGACATGAGCTGAATCTTCCTGAGTAGCTGCAAATGGTATGGCCACATGAATGGGACATATTGGCTAGAATCCCAACCCCACCTAAAAGGGGTTGTGGCTAGTTGAGCTATGGGGAGCTCTGTTGTAATTGTGTTGGACATAGGGGAGGCTTTCATCCCATGTGCATGGATGCTTCGATCTGTACATGCACAAAATGTGCATGATCATCCTATTGATGACCTATGTTTGGCCATTAGTTTGGGGGTGGACGATCGTGGACTTAGTGAGATTGGTATCTAGCATCGACCAAAGGCTTGAAAAAAATTTACTTAGGAACCTACTGTTCTGATTTGAGATAATGGAATGCAGGATCCCAAGTTGTACCCGCACTCATTCAAAGAAAAACTCAGTATGGCTTCTTCTGTGATATTCTTCTTGCAATCTACCAGAATGGTCAACTTAGAAAACATTTCGATGACCATGAAAACACATTCATTTCCATGCTTAGTAGAAGGAAAGCCTGACATGTAATCCATGGAGATGGATTCCTAAGGCTAACTAGTGTTGAAGAAAAGTATAACTAGGTTCGTTGTTTATCAAAGTAATTTTGATCTTTGTACTTGTCAAGAAAAATAAATATTATTTTTGTAAATTATAAGAATGAGTTTCTTTCTCATTCCATAGGTCTAGGAAATTCAAAGAGTTAAAGAGCTCCTCTTGAGAATTTATGTAATATATATGGGTTAAATGAATGTCTAAGAACAACGCTCCAAGACCAGCACAATCATCTTGAAGACAAGCAAGCAAAACAATAAAAAGCACAATCATGTTAGCCAACAAACAAATTAAAAAGGAGTCATGTCAACTCACAAGATGAGACACATCTATTCATAGGTCCATGTTGGCTTGAATACATGGTCAAACACCTATATATATGCAGCTGAAGTCACCACAAAAACATAGATCACAATCTCGCAATTCTCTGAGGAAGCTCAGATGAAAACAATCTACAACCTCACATTATTTGAAGAAGGATACTCCAGAATGATTATTGTTAGAATACTATCTCATTACCTCATAGGAAATCTCAGTCCCCTCCTGGGTATATGCTTCAGTGAATTTTTAATACTCCTCGAAGAAAGGAAATGATACAAGTCTCAGCAATGTAGTCACAAATGACTATACTCTCGGAATGAAGGATCTATATAAAAACTATGTCTCAGCATATATATATAATAGACTCAATCATTATCTTGATTACTATTGTCTCTAAGTCTCAGTGCATTCAAAATGAAGAGGATCTATGTGATATCTGTATAATAATGTATCAAAAACAAAGCTCATAGCTATCATGAGTCTCTCAGTGAAAGTACAGTATTCTCATTGATATTGCAGCAGCAATGTATGTCTCCAAGGTGCAGTAAAGATGATGATTTTAGCAGTATGAAGAAGAGGATTGGTGGCTTGGTCTTGGAGTGGCTCAGCTAGTCAAGGGTCATGATCTTGGTGTTCATCAATTGGAATCTCTATAAGAAGAATTTTATGCGGGTTTTCCTCTCCAAGAAGGAGAGGTTTTGGCCCTGGCAGAATGCCAACTTATTTTGTTCTTGTCTCGTTGTTATGGTAGCTATTTAATGATTAAAAGAAGACACACTAATGTTAACAAGCTAATCGTTAATATTTATCATGTAAAGAAGAATCTCATTAACCCCATACCCTAGATTCTTCAACAACTAGGAGTAGGCAAAGGAGTATATACGCTTTTCTTCTTGATGGTTAGTTTGGCAATGGTGTAGGCAGTGCACCATCTAATGTGCTTCGCAGCATCCTATGATAGGTTTGACCAATAAAAATACTGCTATAGTACTACCAATTTTTTCTCTAGTTCGAAATGTCCAGTGACCCGACTATAGTGTGCCTTCCAAATAATCTTGGCATCCTCATTTGAAGGAACACAGAGGTGTCCTAGGTGGCATAACAGTGCACCCTGGAGGTGAAAATTCGAAGGTTTCTTACCTTCTAGGAGCATATGGTATGTGTTTCAGAATTTCAGATCACTCTTGTAAAGATGTGGCCACCCTGAAGTCTTGTGTCCACAAGAGTCGAGCATAATTGATCAGGGATCAATATTTTAGCTAAAAATTTAAAGTGCTTAGAATTTCTTCAGACCTGAATGACCGGATAGAGTTCATCGCCAGGATTCCAATGGTACAAACGGTTCAAAAAACCGACATCGTATGCAAAAGTTAGAGCTTATGAAAGTTTGGTCAAAACAAAGTCAAAGTCAAAGTTTGACTAGGGTTGACTGGATGCCCAGTCAACATGCAGAGAATATTCTTCAGTTTCAGCCAGTGACGTTGTGAGAAGTGTCATCTCTAGATTCGCCAGTTTGGATTAGAGAAGGTGAAATTGCCTAATTGACCTTTAAAGTGGAATTTGATTTTTATTTATTTATTTAAATATAATATATATAATATATATATATAATATATATAATATATATATATATATAAATATAAATATTAGTTATTTATATGATTTTTTTAAATTATATATTATAAATAATAATAATAATATAATATATTATATATTTTATTATTAAATAAATATTAATCGAATCAACCCAAAAAATCGCATGCCATATACGTTAAATTCAAATGGAATACATACATACATACATACATACATATTTATAAAAGTATATATGGGTTGGGCGGAGGCAAGTTTTGAACCTGTGACCTTCCCCACCCAAATTCCTTCCTAGATTGTTAGACCACCAACAATTACCTTGAAAAATGTTATTGTCAATTTTCATTTAAGCGCGTGTTTGTTGCCGACAGCGGGGGTGGTGAAATCCAGCCCTGTGGGCCGGCCCCCATCCCATGTGACCATGCACCTAAACCAGGAGCTAGGGGCCAACACTAAGTCTGATTAGTGCACCACTAATTAGTTTAGCATTGAATTAATCCATGATTAAGTTGGCGGAGATTTTGGAGGTGCCACCAAATCCGGAACTACCACCAAACTTGGCAGACTTAACTGGCAATTCTCCAGATTTAATGGAGGTTTTGTAGGAGAATTTGTTTGAGCCATAACTTAATTCTCAGCCAAATTTCGAAAATGAATAGTCATTTTTCGCTAATTGGCATGCTAGGAACTCATTGGAGTAGGTTTCAGAGGAAGAAGAGGTCATCTACAAGTGTTTTTAGTCACTTGAATATTTTTGAAGCCTAGGGCCACCAAGTGTTGGAGGCCATTCCCAAAGTAGCTGGTAACCAAATTGAGTAAACAAATAGTCATTTATGATAGATTTGAATGTTTTAAACTCATTGGAATAGGTTCCAAGAACATTGGATGCATGTAACATCAATTTGAGCACTATTGAAGCTAATACTAAGGCCCACACTATGAAGCTGGACCAAGGAGATGTAGCCTAGGAGGGGTGAACTCCTTCAATAAAAAATTGTGTATTTAGCTCTTTTATTTTTGCTTCTTGTGTTTTTATATGCTGTTGTTCAGCCATTTAAATTCATTCTTTTAAGTTCATGCAAAACACTATATTTCACCAAGTTAGATGAACTAACAATCACATGCTCATGGATAAACTCTTTATGGATAATCAAACCAAAGCAAAGAAAATTTTATATCTGGAAATGATACTAGCACAACATTAACTAGAAATCAATTTCAGATCAATTTGGTATCAGAGCACAAGGTTGCTTGCTTGATTTTCTTAAAGGGTTTAATAGTTGCAATTGTTGTTATGATTACAAGGTTGAAGTTGTAGAGAGAAGAAGGGAAGCTACTGATATCTTGTCCTCAGATTAGGAAAAGAAGGAAGAAGGTTGAGAAAGCATCATCCTCACCCAAATGACCACTCAAGGCAGCACCTAAATCACCACAAGTTCCATCTCCAACAGTTGAGACAGAAGAGGCACAGATTGCACAAGAGGCTAAAGTGATTGAAGAGGTACACTCAGTACAAATTTCTAAGCTTGAATCCATAACCATTATGTTTGGAGAAAGACAGCATGAAGGTCCCTCTTCAAAAGAGGGGGAATTCAAGAAATCTTTCTATACTTTGATTGAGATGGTTAAAGTCCTCTATGAAGAGAGGAACACCATAATGGTTGGAGAGAGTTCTAAACCTCCACGTGGAGAAGGAAGCTTAGACGAAAAAAAAGATGAGAAGAAGGATTCCAAAGGGAATGGTGGAAAACCACCTCCATCTCCACCATCCTCATCATTTTCCTCATCATCTTCACCATCTCACATAGCATCATCTTCCACTACCACCACTACCCATACTCATTCCAAAACCCCAAAAGGAACAACTCCATTACTAAAATTGGACATAAAATTCGAACTTCCCATGTACAATGGAGAAGTGAATGCAAAAAAGTTGGACAATTGGATTCGACAGTTGGAGGTATACTGTAGAATTCAGAACCTTCAAGAAGACGACATAAAGATCGAGTTGGCTTCACTGAGGCTAGAAGGAATTGCACTAGTTTGGTGGGAAGCAAGGACTCAAGAGGAAATGTGAATCCATGGTAAGATATCCATTTCTTGGGTTGAATTTGTTACTGCAATTAAAAGACAGCTTTATCCTTTAGCCTATATGTAAAAAGCCATTATGAGTTGGCAGAATTTTAGGCCGCTTAAGGGTAAAACAGTCCAAGATTATACATAGGAGTTTAGGAAAAGGGATTTATTGTTGGGAGTAAATTTGATCACAAGACACACTATTGAAATATATTGGAGGTTTACATTTCTATTTGCAGCATACTATCCTTATGTTCAACCCAAACAACTTAGATGAAGTATGAGTGCAAGCCACGCATCTTGAGGCAAGGGGAAAACAAAACATAGAGGAGAAAGCTGAAAGTGAGGGTAAGGGAAAATGGAAGGGAAAGAAGAATGCAAGTATCACAAAAGAGAAGGAAAAAATCACATGCAAAAATTGTTCAAATATTGGCCATGATGAAGACCACCATTGGCAACTTCATCCAGAATTAAAACCAAATAGATTGAAAGCCACAGAGAAGGGAAAAATTGTTGCTATAGCTGAAAAAAATTTAGGGTTAGATTCAGGAGATGAGACAAAAATTATAGCTATGGGTTTGAAAGGTCAACATGTTGAAAGTACTAGTTCCTCAAATAGTCATAACAACACTCCAATTGAAGACAAAGGGGAAGAGTTGTTCACTATCAGAGTAATCTCAAATCATACCAAGATTGATGCACTCTTTGATAGTAGATCACAAGCAAACTTGAGTTCAAAGGACTTAGTTAAAGAGCTTAAACTTGAAACCGTACCACATCATAAACCATACCCTTTTGGGTTGGATAGTTAAGGATGCCAATTTACAAATTTCAAGGAAATGCATTTTTAGATTTGCTATTATTGCAAACTTTGTTGATGAAGTCGAGTTAGACATGGTTCCACTTGACATTTCTGGAATTATCTTGGGAAGTCCATATTTGTATGATGGGAAAGCAGTGTTTCATCGCTATGAGCACAAATATCATTTTCTTAAAGATGGGGTGAAGTATATTGTGAGAGCTCATCACAACAAACTGAACATTTCTTTAGTTAATGCAGGGCAAATGAAGAGGCTAGTGAATGCAAGTCATAACTTGACATTGTTGATGATCAAACAAAGAGATTTTTTCAATCATACTTTTCATAGAGGTGCTTATATTTGTAATGATTTGTTTCAAAATGATAATAGGTTGCCTTTGAAAGAAGGTGAAAAACATTTGTAGCAGCCAACATTGATGTTGAGCGATGTTTAAAACAAGGTGCCAGTGCAAGAAGTTGCAAAGGTCAAAGAGAAGACGACAAAGCAATTTGGTAAAGAAGGCATGGGTTTCCCAAATGTTCATTGCTAGTTTCCAAAAGGCACATTACAATGGCAAAGAAGCTTGGGCAAGAGTTGACTCAAGTATAAGGAAAAAACAGCTAAAAATTGCCATAGAAACAAAGTGCAAGGTGAGAAAGATTCCAAGTTTCCTTTGATTGTTGACCAAGGTAGGAACAAGATTTTTTCTCCAAAATTAGATTGTTGTTCTGAAAATTCAGAAATATTGCAGCATGACGGTGTCAAAGACAACAATAGATGGTTGTTGGAATTAAGGAAAAATTTGACTTTTTATGAAAAGCTCCAAATGATGAAATTAGGAAAATTTCAATGGATAAAGACTGGAAGGATGAGGGAACAATTCCCTCGTCAACATAATCAGTGATCAAGAGATCTTTTGGGGTCCAAAAGGCTTCTAGTGGGGAGGAATAATCAGGGATCAATATTTTAGCTAAAAACTAAAAGTGCTCAGAATTGCTTCAGACCTGAATGACCGGATAGATTTTGGCGCCAGGATTCTGTTGTCGTGAATGGTTCAGAAATCCGACATCGTATGAAAATGTTAGAGCTTCTGAATGTTTAATAATAATATAAAAAGTCAAAGTCAAAGTTTGACTAGGGTTGACTGGATGCCTAATCAGCGTGCAGAGAATATTCTCCAGTTTCAACCAGTGACACTATGACAAGCGTCATCTTCAGATTCGCAAATTTGGCTCAAAGAAGGTGAAATTGCCTAATTGACCTTTAAAGTGGAATTTGATTTTTAAATTATAATATTAAAATCATTATATAATGTATAGATATATATATAATATATAATATATATATAAATATAAATATTATATATAATAGATATATATATATATATATATATAATATATATAATTATTATATATATTTATATTATAGTAAGATAGTTTTTTTTAATTATAATATTATATATAATAATATAATATATATATATTATGAATAGATATAGATTATGAAGGGTGCAATGTGCATAAGTCCAAGTCCGCAATTTTAAATAACATAAATATATATAAATACCTTCTCTCTCTCTGCTCTCTCATCTCGATCGTCTCTCTCTCTATAATATAATATATAATATAATATATAATATATATACTAATTGGCTTATATTATAATATATATATATATAGTATTTAAAATTCGACTTTTGACTTAATGCACATTGATAATAAAATGTTGCACCAAATTCATAATATATTATATATAATATATATATTATATATAATGGGTTGGCAGAGGCGGGTTTTCAACCCGTGACCTCCCCCAACCAAATTCTTTGCCAACCCGTTAGACCACTGGCAGTTACCTTGAAAAATGTTGCCGCGAATTTTCATTTAAGTGTGTGTTTGTTGCCGATAGCGGGGATGGTGGGAGCTAGCCCTGCAACCCAACCCCCACCCCATGTGACCACGTGCTCGAACCAGGAGCTAGGTGCTAGCACTAAGTGTGATTAGTGTGCCACTAATCAGTTTAGCATTTAATTAATCCACGATTAAGTTGGTGGAGATTTTGGAGCAGCCACCAACTCTGAAATTACAATCAAACTTGGCGGACTTAACTGACAGTTCTCCAGATTTAGCAGAGGTTTTGTAGGAAACATTGTTTGAGCCATAACTTACTCAATTCTCAGCCAAATTTCGAAAATGAATAGTCATTTCTAGTTAATTGGCATGCTAGGAACTCATTGGAGCAGGTTGCAGAGGTAGAAGAGGTCATGTATAGGTGTTTTTGGTCACTTGAATATTTTTTAAGCCTAGGGCCACCAGGGGTTGGAGGCCATTCCCAGAGTAGCTAGTAACAAAATTGAGTAAACAAATAGTCATTTTTGATAAATTTGAATGTTTTAAAATCATTGGAATAGGTTCCAAGAGCATGCATGTAACATCAATTTGAGCACTATTGAAGCTAATACAAAGGCCCAAACTATGAAGCTGGACCAAGGAGATGTAGCCCAGGAGGGGTGAACTCCTTCAACAAAAAATTGTGTATTGAGCTCTGTTATTTTTTCTTGCTGTGTTTTTATATGTTGTTATTCAGCCATTTAGATTCATGCTTTTAAGTTCATGCAAAACACTAAATTTAACCAAGTTAGATGAATTGACAATCACATGCTCGTGGATAAACTCTTTATGGATAAGCAGACCAAAGAAATGAGAATTTTATATCTAGAAATGGTACTAGCACATCATTAACTAGCAATCAATTTCAAATCAACAATGGTTAGTGCCATGACCAATGGTCGGTTGAGTTAGTCTGCAACATTCTTGGTGTTTTCCTTCTTGTACTTAATGTTCAAATGAATTGTTGTAGGTATGTGGACCATTTATGATGGTGAT